>JAODUH010051587.1:0-18860 GCA_027564835.1 Typhlichthys subterraneus
ATTAACACCCAAGCTATACTAAACATGTCTAAGCATAATATTGTAGCATATTCAAGCCTTTATAATGATACTATAACAAGTGATATATGCAAATTATTTTAACCTTGCCTAGCAACTAATAATATTTCTACAATTGCCTCTCTATTGAACTACACTCAGTTAAACTAGTGAAGCGTGTCAAAACGTCTCGTGGGATGTGTAGTTTTTGACACATCGGCTAATTTACTATTGGCAAACTAGTTTGACTAATTTGAACGTACAATTATTTCTTATGTAGGCCCTACATGATGACTATATCAGAAATGGGCATAATCAATTGGGTGAAAGCCATTGTAGAATTATTCTCATCGGGCTGCTACAGGATAGATGCGCAGATCTGCATACCCTTTCCAGGTGTCAATGTGAACACGTGATGCTGAAAGAGGACGTGGCTGCCCCAAAGGTGTTTAATTAAAATAAAGGGTTGTAGCCTGGCTTTGGTAATAGGCCTATATGTGTGCCAATGGATAACCCATACGTAAGTACAGAAAAAACAGTTTTTTGTATGCTATCTATTATTTATGTCATGCGTATATTATGTACAAATACAATACAAAGAAATTTACTGTCCTCTAGTGGAGAGAATTAAGTATACACAAATGCGTACCGCTTTCATCGTAACATTAAATTTCACCTATACACTGTATTGTGGTATTTAACAAATACAAGCCTCAACATTCTGTTTACTTATTTGCACTTTATTTAACATTTTTAACCTGTTTTGCAGTAATGTAAAGCATTGCCATATGCAACAGTGGTTAGGGAATTCAGTATCATGACAGAATTATGTTAAGAAATAATTTAATTGTTTTTTTGCTACAGTTTTTCTGTTACATTTTGGCATTTTAAATTCTACCTCTTGCATAATCGCTAAACAGAACATGTACATTTAATAAAATATTTGTATCCTATAATACAGTATGCATATATCTAACACCTAATGTTTGGCTAACAACAAGAAAAGAAAACTGTAAACTGTGCAACAAATTACCTCTTTATTTTATTAAGTTGAAATATTGTGTCTGGGTGGGTTATGATATTCAATTTAATGCAGGATGCATTGCAGTTATTGATGATGTAATGTCATTTATACTGTATATATAGACTTACAGTTTGTAGCCATGATGTATTTTTAAAGAGTATATCAAGATAGGGAATCAGCCCAAGTTAACCATCCCTTACAAAAAATGAACAATTAGCCACAGTGACATTTGATGGCACTATATAGCTATAATAAAGTATCTATAGATTTCTAAGATTTCAGAACATCATTAATAGTAACTTGGGGTAATTTCATATTATGCAAAGCATGTTGCTATTGTGTTCAGTCCCTGAACAGCAAATTAGGCTGAGTGTACTTTAGTATATTAAGTAAGCATGGGCTACATAACCATTTTCATCTGGTATGAAAGTATTTTCTCTAACAGTGCTTTTCTCGGGTACTAAACTAGTACAGTAAAAAGCATGCATGTCAGATAATATTGTCTAGAGATCAACGGGGCAGTATTAGCAGTGAGAAGACCTGGATGATTGTGAGGTCAGGTTTCGTTCTACCCTGCTCTGGAACAGTCATTCCCTGTACATACAGTACATTCCTACCATTTGTGCAACAATGGGACTCTCGGAACAATCTGGGCTCAGTAACTGCATTTAGTTTTAAACCAATAACAACCTGCCATTAAGGGAACCTTGACCAATAGGAGGAGCGTGCAGCCTGTGCGTCACTTATGCCTCGTGCGTACTTGAAGCAGCGTGGGCGTCTGCTCCATGATCCGCAACAGCAGGTTATCGATGTAGTCCTCCAGGTCCCGAACCTGCAACTTCACCTTCTTCAGCTCGGCTTCACGCTTCTCCAGCAGCGCCCCCTGCTGTTCGGAGGCAGTCCGCTGCTTCTGTATGTACATCTCCTGCTGTAGCAGCAGTGAGATCAGCTCCATGTTGCTCAGGTGCTGGTACTGGGCCGAGGTGTCCACCATGACCTAGCAGTGAAACAGGCCAGAGAGAATTACATAATTTTTCTGTCTCTGGTGATGTTTCTGTCTACTTTGTTATTGTGCAACTTACAATATAATGACTCATGGTTGTGTGTGTGTGTCGGGGAGTGGGGGGCGTTTATCTAGGCGTGATCTAGTCTAGTGGTTCAAGATTGGATTATATGGGATAACTCGGATAAGTCACATTTCTTAAAAGGTAGAGTTCATCTCAGGCACTGGCACAGTGGTGGTCATACTCCCATAGTCTAAAGCCATGGGGAAATCCTCTGATGGCTGAGGACAAATACCCTGTTTGAGATGTTTGACATTGTCAGCTGCTTCTGATGGAGATGTTTCTGCAAACATGTATTTAAAATATGTTGCTTTTACCTTAAAAGGTGAGGTCAGTGATTGCAAGCTAATACGTCTTTTCTTAATTCAGTGAAAATCACGTTATGCTAGCTGTCTGTTCCGTGTGAGTGCTGAAACATAAATCCAGTATTCCTACACAGCCATGTCTCTGTAAATGGGAACACAATCGAAGTGGTGCAGACCGCACCACACAACACTATCAATGTGTGTCCAATGTGTGGGGTGGAGCTTCTGAAGGAGCACTCTATGGTATTGAAGGGAGAGGTGTTTATGGTAAAGTTAAAATATAAATCAATCTTCTACTAGCATCGGTGACTCCACTTCTCCACCGTTAATAACAATATTTTGTGTACTATCTCCTGAACCAAACATTACAGTATAGAGGTATATGGGTATACACCTGGACAGGAAAGGGAAGCAAAGGTTTAAGCCGCTCCTTTGCTCGCATAGAATGGAAGTGAACAGGAGGCGAATATTGGCTGCTGTCAATTTCGCGTTCCGTACCTTAACACAGGAAAAGGGATCCCCAATTTCCTGCCATCTGCCGCTTTTATTATGAAGTATTACAATTTATTCTGAAGTATCACAGTTTCTGATGCGCTCAGGAACAGCAACAAGCAAGCGGGCAGTACCTGGGTCCTCTCGGGATCGGCTGTGCTCTGCTGGGCAGTGCGACCGGGGTGAATGGTAGACTTCAGCTTCTCCAGAACCGAGCGGCCCTCCTTCCTCTCAGGAGGGCCGGCTGGAGTGGTCAGGGGCTTCACTGGATGGGGACTGTAAGAGGAACAGTCAGTGTCAGTGGATACTCCTTCTCTGAATAAGCCACAATATCCATTAAACACAAACTGCCATTAGAGCCTGAACCTCACTTTGTGAAGAAGAAGATGGTACATATATAAAATACTATATGTATTGATTCAGTGGGGGTTCAATGAATGCTTGATGTTTAAGGATGTAATAGTATTCTGTGGAAGTGGGTGTGGGAGGTAAATTCAGGCAGCCTGCAGCATTAAAACAACCAATGAAATTATAGTAAACTATAATGAACTTAAATAATGAGATGAACAACATGAAACGTCAAGCCAAGCACAGCCAGATTCTTTTTGGTGGGTGAATCAGTGAACTAAGGGAAGGGAAGGTTCTACATTCAACCAGCCTAATGTAAACAAAGCAGTGAAGCAAATGAAAATATCAGCAAATTTCAGATTTATATCGTTATCGCCAAAAACAATATCTATCTAAGTGTGTATATGGCCCATCACTAAGCCACACTAGCGTGGGTCTAGAGGGACCCTGCCTGGGAGCGTTGCCCCTGCAGAGCTGTAGTGTGAGGAGCCTCACCTGCTCTCCTGAAGGGGCAAGCTGCTAGCTGGCCGTGTCTCCTCAGGAATAAGAGTGTGCCGCGCACCGACCGGGGGCGTAGGGGGAGAGGAGGTGGAGGTAGAGGAGGTGTAGGGGCCCACGGCCAAAGTGGTGGTGTTGCTAGGCGTTACGCTTGTCGGGCGCTGCGGGGAGGGGTGTGGGACGGGCATGAGCTTAGCCTGTGCGTGTGCCGGCAGGGTGGATGCGGGGGGTCGGGGAGGGTCTTGTAAAGACGGGGCGATGCTTGCCTTGGAAGGGGTCCTCATGTCGGGCACCACGTTTGCATGGAGGTCTTCGAAGCTCATCCCTTCCATTTGCGTTAAAGAGGGGCTTTCTGTTAAGCAGTTTCCTCTGTGCTGTGAGTGCGCAGAAATGGCTTCTTCTTTAAAGGACGTGTGTAACTCATCACTCATTGTGTGGTGGTCTAGTTGGTCACCATGGCTATTCATGCGGTCTGTTACTGGTAAAGATTCAGTGGGTTGATAAAGGACAGGTGTGATCTGGTGAGCTGGGAGTGCAAAAGTGCCCTGTACATTTCCACTGTTTAAACTTTCATTAACATCACCCCGAGCCACTCCTTTTGGTCTGATACGTGCACTGACCACTCCGGGTATTGAGCCTCTCTTGAGCGGTGTACCGGTAGCTGATTTGGCTTGTGGGTTTCCGTTATCATCAAATGAGGCTTGTTTCTTTTTTAAATCCTCAACAGCTCTCATTGCTTCTGGTCTAGATTGAGATTCCTCATTTCGATGATTAAATGATTCACTGTCTAGTGGAAAAGCAGAATTCAATGGCATATCAGCATGTGGTTCACATCCTCCAGCTTCGCAAACTGCTGGGGACTTTTTGGATAATTCACATTTTTCAAAGGAAGAGTTCATCTCAGGCACTGGCATAGTGGTGGTCATACTTTCATGGTCTAAAGCCATAGGGAAATCCTCTGATGGCTGAGGACAAATACCCTGTTTGAGATGTTTGACAGTGTCAGCTGCTTCTGATGGAGATGAGCCTTCAGAATCAATGAAAGTAAAATCTGTATTATTCACATTAGTGTTCAGATCTAAGATAAGTGACTGATATGTATTGTTGTTTATGCATATAGGTTGACACGGAGGACTTGTGAATGACTCCACTCTCGGAGTTGTGCCTAGTGGCACCAAGCATTCCTTGAGGGCAGTGGTACTAGGCATGTTTAAAAGATCAGCAACTGACATTTCACTATCCAGAGCTATTGTAGGCCCTGCCAACTCTGCCTGTAGTGAACCAGTGGCAAGGCTATTTGTGAACATTGTCTCCAAGGAGAGTGATGGAGGTTTACTGTTTACATGGGGCTCCCAATAGTTTCCTGTGAAAACACGTCCATACAAGTCTTGCTCAAACAGCGTTCCCTTCCAGAAGTCCGTGTCATCTTCCAGAGGCTCATATTTGAACTTCCTGAGTTTCTCTTCGCACATGAATCCCGGAGAGGTTCTGTTTGAACGAGACTGAGACTGAACGCTGAGGGAGTCTGAGGTCTCGCTGGACGTATGGAGGTCTGGAGACGGGCTCTGTTTCCGGCGCTCCTCTCTCCCGTGCTGTAACGAGGCCGCACCTGCTTGTGACAGTAGACATGCTTCTTTGTGAACAGCCAGCTCCTGGCCTCTGTGCAGCCAACTGTCATAGTGGATCTCATTCACCGGAGTCCTTACCAGTCTTCTTGGAGGTACCGGGGGAGGTTCCAAATCGCACATCTTCATTTCCTCAATCGTTTTGATGACACTATTGTTGTCAATTAGATGAGACAGAGAAGGGATGGATGTTAAAGGTCGCTCAGGGTGGCTTCCCTTCGGCGAGCTGAGTCTGCTGGAGGCGAAGGCATCGAAGGAGTCGTCGAAAACCGTCGCCCCGCTCTCCGACACGGAGCGCGGGGCACCGGTGGCGGTGTAGGAGGGGTCGGGGGTGCCGGAGGACGTGGCCGGTCTTGGGAGCAATGTGGGGAGGGACACCTGCCTAGCGACCGGCCTGGGGCGCTCTCGCTGTATGGAGGCCACTCTCTTCGGCCTGCCGTGGGAACCATGGCCGGGGGGGAACAGCAGAGCCCGGGGGGAGCCATAGGAGGAGGGGCAGGGAGACTCTCCAGCGAGCAGCTCCTCAAAGAAGGGGTTGCGCTGCAGATGTGTGAGAAATGGGTTGGAGGGTGAGATGGGCGTCGTCGAGGAGGGTCGGCCGCGCAACGGGTGGTCGGGACTCCCGTTGTCAGGGAAGACGTGACCGGCGGAGAGAGGGGCGCTCAGGGGGGTGGTGGGGGACCGGGGAGGGAGGGGAGGGGGTACATGCGAGCTGCTTTCTACCTTAGGAGAACTTTCCGGCCTGTGGAAGAGATAGGGCACAAGGGGTCCTCTTAGTTAATGGCGTGCCAGTCGACCAATGGGGATCATCTTTCTCAACACCAACAGAAATAAAAGGCCAAACGTCCACAGCAAGGCAAGGCTTTCTTTTTTCTTTTTGGCACGCTACTGGAATGTGTTGGAGTTAGTGTAATGATAAACAAATGATGTCCAACTTATAGAGCAATGGAAGCAGCAAAATAAGTCAAAAAGCAAAAACATCGATGAATGATTCAAGCAAAGGAAGATTAGAGCAGTTAGCCATTTGGGATGTCATCAAGTGCACCGGCAGGTATTCCATTGGGTGAGCTATGAGTAAGATACCATTTTGGTTTTGAATTCGTATTTCTACAACAACACACAACATATTGGTATAGTAAACCAATACAGTATGAATTTAACCCATTCAGTATTTATGATGAACAGCAGGCTTCACACCAAGGACACCCAAGTGAACACAGGCCTTACAGCGATGGAAGGAGCCTGTCATTGTACCCTACTGGCCAAAGCCCCCAGACCCCCAGTGTGGAGGCCAACAACAAAGCCCACTCACCTGGGTTTGCTGTGGGCGTCACTGGAGCCAAACCAGCCCCGGTGGCTCTGCTCCGTCTTGCCGGGCAGCGAGTCGCTCCTCCCCCCGGAGAACAGCGTCTTCCTGAGGCTCCGCCCCTTCTCCTTGTCACACGGCTCCCCGGTAGAGGGGGCTGCAGGGGGGGCCGGCTGCGCAAGACGCCCCCCTACGCGGGTGCTTTGAACGGCGGACGGCTCGGCTTCCCTTTTCTCCTCCTCCTTGTAGTCCTTCTTCGCCTTGTCCGAGGCCCAGCGGCGAACCTCGCCGGGGGAACCTCTGGCGAGGTTCTGCAGCGAGCGGGAGAGCGGCGAGCACTTCTCCAGCAGAACCAGCTTGGACGAGAGAGGCCCCCCCGCCGCGCCCCTGGTCGTGGACGGCTCCGAGTCGTAGACGTGGCTCCCATTGATGCACAGGGAGGATTGGGACTGGGTCATGGTGGGGCCCCTGAGGGACTCCATGGCTGGCGGGGGTCGGGTGCAGGACGTCGTGATCTTGCTGGCTTCGTCGCTGAAGGCCCGCTTGTGGGTCAGAACCTGTGTGGCGTGCTGGCTAGTGAGCACTGTGGGGGAAAGACAGTGAGAGAGAGAGAGAGAGAGAGAGACGCTCCAATGTTAATCAATGAATCTTCTCGTGGAACCAAAGCTTTTTGTCTTGCTGCCGAGAGTCTATTTGTTTCCAGCTCGCTTCGCATTTTTGAAGCATTGAGGACAATGGAAATACATTGTAGATGCAGCTAAAACACTACAAATAATGACTTATAAAGTTGTCCCTTGTTTCTTAACCCTGCCCCCCTGTGCCACCACCTCAATCAGACAATTGTTTAACATCCTATTTAACTGTCCTACAACATGCATTACATTATGTTAATGCTGCACAATTAAGTAAGATGCTCTAAGCTTACTTATACAATGTATTACAGACCGACATGTTGGAAATGTTGAGTTTCATTTAAAATAGTTTCACCTGAATGTTATTTTAGATGTAGGCTACACATTATATTGTTAAATGTCTATTGAATAGACAAGATATAGGAATACCGAATACACTCTTATGTAGAAATGCACTGGTCACCTGCATTTGACATTCAATTAAAGCACCTACAGTACAGCATTTATCAATTTACTAGGACCGCATGTAGAACTTTAGTCATGTTAAACAGACACTATCTTTTAGTTGAACAAAGATCAAATGAAGATAAGTGCTGGTGACTTAAGGGGCCGTGAACAAATTACTAAGATGAACGTGAGCGCTATGGGTCTGTAAAGAATAACTAAAGAGTATCAGTCCATCCATCCATCTTAATCTGCTTATTCGGAATTGAGTCGCGGGGGCAGCAGCTCCAGCAAGGGAGCCAAAACTTCCCTTTCCTGAGCCACATTAGCAAGCTCTGACTGGGGGATCCCGAGGCGTTCCCAGGCCAGTGTAGAGATATAATCTATACACTGGGTCTTCCCCGAGGCCTCCTCCCAGCTGGACGTGCCTGGGACAACGCCCTGGGGAGGTGCCCAGGGAGCATACTTACCAGATGCCCGTACCACCTCAACTGGCTCTTTTCGAAGCAAATGAGCAGCGGCTCTACTCCGAGTTCCTAACGGACAGCTGAGCTTCTCACACTATCTCTAAAGGAAACGCCCGACACCCTCTTGAGAAAACTCATTTCGGCCGCTTGTACCCGTGATCTACCAGTTCTTTCGGTCATGACCCACCCTTCATGACCATAGGTGAGGGTAGGAAAGAAAATCGCCCGGAAGATCGAGAGCTTTGCCTTCCGGCTCAGATCTCTTTTCGTCACAACGGTGCGGTAAAGTGTTTTCAATACCGCTCCCGGTGCTCAGATTCTTCGGCCAATCTCCCGCTCCAATGTCCCCTCACTCGCGAACAAGACCCCGAGGTACTTGAACTCCTTCACATGGGGTAAGGACTCATTCACACACACGTACACGTATGAGCATGCTTACATTCGAACTGTTGTCTGTGCAAATGCACTAAACAGCATATTAGCATTTGCTGTTAAGACTTCTGTCATGGACTGTCTTTAACAAAAAACATTTTCAAACATAAGGATGCTCGTTACTGAGTAAATTTAAACCAAATTATCTTGACATCTAAATTATGTAGAGCCATAAAAAATACATTGTGAAAGCTTTACTATGAAAATCACAATCAGCTAAAAGTAGAACGAGAACAAAATATTCAATTAATTAAAATGCAATTCTGAAACAGAGATAATACACAAAGTTGCTTAATTTAAATGTTCTCCTTTGTATAACAGAAACTAATATTAAATATATCACTGTGTCTACCCAGCGTAGAAAGATGTGCATTTAATTCCCATAAACCCACAGTCCCTGCCCTGTGTATAGGCGACACATAGTCTCAGCCTCTTTTGTCAATTAGCACTACGTCACATAAGCAACTCTGTGCTGAACGTCTGCTGCATATGCCCCTGAAAGCTCGACAGCGCTATCTGAAATTGAGAAGTAGCTGTTACCATTGTCACTCACAAAGTCTATATCTGTAATTCCAGTGCGACGGAAGTGCAGTAGCATGATTTATTTACTAATTTCAGTTGTTGCGTATTTTAGGCACTAACAGTAGCCTACTATAACAGAACAATACCTGAAAAAAGCCAGAGTCGTGTTGGTAAGTTTCTCAACATATTCCTCTGTTATAGTTTAACGTCCGACTTTGTAATTGAGTTACGTAGTTGGTTGATGTACAAGTCAATCAAAATACCTCTCCTATCAAGTAGGCGGATATTTGCGCAGTTAGCCAGCGCTGTGTCACAGACATTAGCAGGAGTAAAGGCTGGCTCTGCGAGACTAGCTACACACCACACGCATTAACAGTAGTGTCAGCCTCTCTCAACCACACCCACCTTTCTTAGCCAAGGCTGTCTCCCCATAGTGGCTGTCCATCCTCACTTTAGGGGTGTAAACAGGCGAGCTGGGCGGGTCAGCGAGGAGGTCCAGACTCGGCGGGGGGGCGGGGTTTTCGCTGGCCACGGACGACGCGCTGCTCTCCGACGCCAGAGAGGAGCAGGACCGCGTGTCGGATGACTTCCGCAGCCTCCCTTTGAAGAAATCCTTCACCTTGCTCTTCTTCTCTTCCGCTACCTCCACTCCGCTTCCCCATCCCCCTCCTCCACCTCCACCGCCGTCCTCCTCCCCGAAAGGCTGCCCCAGGGCTCCAGACAGAGCTGCGTAGCGGCCTGGCACGATGGCGGAGGAGGACTCAACGTCGGGCCGCTTGCGCCCCGTGACGCGGTCCTTGAGCTTGCCCAGGGCGGAGCGCGGCTTGTCCTTCACGGTCAGGTCGAACATGCTGGCTGTCATGTTGTTGCGGGTGAACTGGACCGTCACCTGGAGCTCGCCGCGCTCCTTCTCCTTACGTCCCGCCTTGGAGCGGAGCCTGAGCCACCTGCACTCACACACACACACGTACAGAGGTCACGGGGAGGCGGGATGGGTCACGAGAGCACCGCCTCAGCTCAGGAAACCACAAAACATGGGCTGCTTCTCTCAGTGGTGCATTCCTAGCATTAGCATGACTCAGAAAGAGGAACCGTGTATAGGAGGACGATTAAAATCTAACCATGGTGTTTGGCACCAACTATACCAACTACACAAGAGGACCATGGCGACGCAAAGGGGACCTTAAATCCAAATTCCAATGTTCCACTTACAAACACCCGGCATTGAAAGGAATGTTTCTGTTCTAAGGGAATCATCCCACTCGTTCAGCCTCCTGAGCTCTTTCTGAGAGCACCAGAAGAACATTCTAGAGCCAAAACAATCTTGGAATTCAATGTGAGTTTCACTGAGCACAGAGAGAATAGAGAGAGCGTACAACCACAAATTAAAGCCAGATGTGTGGCACTGCTTTTGACTATTCTCTGTTCACTAATGTGTGCGCTGCTTGGAGGTGCTTCCAATATTCCTGACCCATTATCTCCACCGTGACATTGTGGAATTATTGGCGGATTTAGGCTTTCTGTCACAGTGGGTCTGACAGCAGAAAGACTAGACCATGTAGAACTTTAGTCCATATTATTTGAATTTCCAGAACTAGTCATATAATATAATGTCCTGTACACACCCAAACATTGGTACTGACTTGATTTCAATGAATATTCTTTTCTCAAATCTTCAATTTGAATCCACATGCAATCCAGACCAAAATGGCATTGTGGCACTTTCACCAGTAATGTGTGTCATGTAAAAAAAATAAAGATTTTAACTTACACTAATAATAGCACTAATGGTAACATGTAATTTATAACATTAGCACAAGTTTGATTATTTCAGATATATATGGGTCAAATGGGGCTTTGACTGATTTTACGCTTCCTGATCCCATCAAACCAGTTAGTCAGTTTCTGCTGTGTAATGTTTGATGGTGACAGCAGTACCAACTGCTGACCCATGGTCTAGTCTCCTTCACTCAGTAAATGTCATGTATTCTATTATACTCAGAAAGTGCCTGGCAAAGCAAACAGAACTACAATTGTAATTGTGCAAACGCCTTTATCCTATGCATTGTGTATGTATGCATATTTGACACATAAGTAGCAATTAAACAAGATCTAAATCCTTTAACAGAAACACAATAGGATTATGATACAGCACTACTGTAGTTGTGTTTTCTATTAGGATCAGCTGTCCAATTGAATTGCTTTCCTTGATCGATTGAGCTGATGCAAATGCAGTGTGCATTCTAGAATGATGACCATAGGAAACAATGTCATCATTTTCTCTTGGTTGGAGATGAGATCTTACCCCATTTATATTAGCGATAATAAAAAGGGACCAGTCCCATTGCTGACTCATTGGTTCATGCCTGGATTTACTACTGTGGTTAAAACCAGCATTACATTGTTATATTGGTTTAAAAACAATTCCCCTCCTGTTCCTCGATGCTCTTATCTCTACATTGCATTGCCCTATAGCTATAATTGTCTTCCTTGTGGACAGTGGGTGTTTCCAACCAAAGGAGTGAGCTAAGGATGAAATATGGGAATGTGTTGGGGATGGGGGAGGGGGGAATGGTGCACTATATCATAGTTAAGAGAGTGAGCCTTGTGCCTTTAAGTAAAGGCACAAGGCTCACTGTGCTCACAGGTGTCCTTTCCCGCTGTGTGTTCACCAGCCCAGCAAGGAGGCCCTTGTTATGTTGCAAGCAAGATCTTGAACAACGCTGATCACTGCAGGAGTCGAAGTATCTCATGTCCTCGTGTGACCAGAGGGCCTTACAAAACCCAACATGGCCAACTAAATTACTGGAAAACGAGGGTAGCACCCTTCAATAACTGTGTGTGGGCTATGGCCCCTGCCTGACCCATGAATTCCTTACTGACCCACTGAATTTCTGTATTATATATATATATATATATATATATATGAATGAGAGAGAGAGAGAGACAGAGAGAGAGAGAGAGAGAGATCCTTCATTCTTTACATGCTAGTGTGACTTTCCTTTCCACACCACGGTTAGCTACCATGCACACACGATTGGCCGACCAAACATAACAACAGTATTTGTATTGCAAAGAGCGCTTACACTTCCTGACGTCATATGACCCTCACACATGCAACCTTGTTATTTTCATGCCCCTCACGTACTTAATAATAATAATCATACCGGTAGTTATCCCAGGCCAAAGTAGTAGTATGGGTTTCACTCCAGCAAGTTAGAATTGCAATGCAATTGGGTGTCAGGCTAGTCTATAATAAACACAGCCTACTACATAACGACGAGAAATTCTTATATTTTACCGACAGGCCTCTAAACTCACATTAAAGTTTTTTTGTCTGTGAAATGACCTGCCTCCCCTGCACTGAGGGAAAACACAATGACGCACAATGTAGAGTAGTTGGCAGCTGCTTCCATGATACAGCAGGTAGGCTGTGTGGCAGTGTGCGGTTGGACATACAGTACATTACTGGTTAAGTTAAATGCAACCTACTCATCTCTAGGACACATTCCTTCCTGAAAAAGCTTGTCAAGCGGAACGATGGATTGACCGAGAAATACGTCAAGTCCGATCAGAACCCTGTGCATGACGGTGAGCACCAGGTCGCCGCTCCCGGGGGGGTACGCGCTGCGGCCGCCATCCTCCAGTATGCCGGGGACAAGTTCAAAGCAGCATTCCTCGTTCCACTCCGGTAACTCAGATTTCTCCACCAAGCCCGTCGTGTACTTCTCCTTCCCCACCTGCATAATAGTGTAGAGGTAACGGCTACCGTGCTTGCCCTTCGTTCGCAGTCCCCTCGCGCAAAGGACAGTGACATTCACATGCGTGGGCACCCACCGCTTATCATCGTCCAGATCTATGAGTGACATCATTTTGAAGTTCTGGAGTGGGATAGCGTGACTGTGTACAATCAAATACCTAACTAATGTAGATTTATTGTCTTCTCTGATTGCGCATCGAGTAGCCTACCACCTAGTGGGCATACCTGCTGCCTTTGATGGCATGCGCAAGACCAGCTGCAGCATGTCTCTAAAGTCTGCTTGGTATCCGACAGCAGTCCGAAGGCCTACGCTGCTTTGCGCTTGAAGCACATGCATGCAATTTCCAAATGCAATCAAAACGTCACTAACTAGGCTACTTTAGGCGATGCTGATACGGGCCACAAATATTTCCATAGGTCCATGTCCATGTTGTTTACAGTCCGAAAATGTGTTCTTGTCCCGCCCCCCTTTCACAGTCCCGCATACAATGAGTGCGGTGAATGCTGCAGAATTAAAGAGGAACACGCAACCACACAAAATCTGTAACGAAACATAGCCGCGACATTATTAGACAATATTGTGATGCTTTTAGGAATTAACCTATATCTATTTTCCTACTTGTCGTGATTCGACGGAAAGCAGAAATGCTCTATTATTAAGATGTTGGGCGGAACCCACACAGCTGCCCATAGCACGCTAGCCGCTGTTGATCTGGAATTTGGCGGATTTTTTGTTTTATAAACAATTCAGTAATAATCTGACTGTAAATACAACATTCAAACATTCATAGCTATAAGTGGGGGCTACTTTATGATTATTAACTGAACATTAAAGGCTACAACAAATAAACAATAGCCTTTGGATTCATAATCATAGCGTATCTTTTTGTGGTTTGGAAATGAGACACCATCAAGTTAAGGGAAAATATCTTAAAATGTTATGTAGGCTATTTCATAATAAAGCTGTATCCTTTCATGAAATTAAATTATACTGTTATGACACCACCTCCAGACTCAGTCTGGATACTAGAATTATAGATACATATACCGCCATCTCGTGGTCACTAACAGTAAACGTTCTAAGTACTAAAATAATGCCAAGGAAACCTTTGCATATACATTAACAGCTTCTAAAATCAAGCCTTCGATGTTACTGTGGGAAATGTTTAGCTGTTTAATGGAGATCTGTAAAAACACAGACATTTTTTCAGCTTCACTGCTTTTTTTATTTAGAATAAATAAAAACCCGAACAACAAATATTTGTTTTGAATTGTAAAAACCAGATTAACATTTCACAGTGTTGACACAGCCACTTTCGGGATAAAGGATTCTCCATCAAAATGCAAACACAAAGAAAGTTCACATTCAGAACAGTAAACAACAACAGAACCTTATTGGCAAGGATTCTGCGGCACTTTTCTACTTGGCTTTATAAGAGAAGTAGTATTTCAAGAACACCGTACACAATATTGTACTTTATTTTACAAATGTACACAGTACTGTTACTCTCTTACTTGCAACATGGGCAAACTTATTATCATTTAATATGACGCATTTAAACATGGAAACTTTGTTCAGGAACATAAATTATTAGGTGTAAAATAAAAAAAATACAGCATAAGTATACCATAAGTAATAGAATGGATAAAGTCAGATTAAACAACTCTCACAGTGAGCTACTAAAAAGTGCACAAAATGATCTAAAAATTCAAAACCTCCATTATTTAACCTACGTGTGTCTGTTAAAGAGACTGAGAAGACAGTCAGGGTGTGAGATCTAGCTGTTTTAGCGCTTAAACTGATTACCCTGATTGGATCGCTGCTGTGTCTCACACCTGTCTATATGATTAGTTTAAATGATTACTGACATCACACATGGCAGTTGCAGAGTAGGACCAATGTGATGTCTAATCAGAGTTAATTGAAATATCTGTCTGCCCTTTACAGTCCCTTTAAGTTAACAGAGTTCTGAAGTTTTTAGTCATATTTTAGAACAATATACAGCAATCCTGAAAGCAGATTGTATTATTCTAACAATAGTTGCATCAGACTTGAATGAATACATGAAAATTATCGATCTATATATTACGATCTATTGAGGTCTTGTATCATGTAAAACATTATAGTACATCAGTACATTGTAGGCCAGCTTCCTTAAAGTAATAGTCCATATAAACACACAAAATAAATATAAATAAAAGGTTTTTTGTTCAAACCATGCAGGGGAATTTTGAATAGTATTCTCTCTTTTAAAAAAAACTAAAAATTTTTTTACCAATAAGCCGTCATGTTCCTTATCTTCCATAATCAAATGTAAGTAATGAATACAGAAATAACCTTGTTTTCTGGACTTGAACATACTTACAGTTGCATGTTATCTCTACAACACCCATGTTATATCTACTATTTAAATATCTTTATATCAGTGCCAATGCTATGTGGGCGTGTTTCAAATTTCGTTAATACACAATGCATACATACTGGTCAGTAAACATTTTAAACATTGCTTAGGGCTCGTTTTGCATTCACCCGTGTTTGTGTATATATGCACAATTCATTTGTGTATATAATTTTAAACATAACGTGTTTTCTCATTGTGCAAATACCACTAACCTATAGCTACAAATCCACCTTTTACAGGAAAGCCATTTCACAGTATATTGGGCAATAATGAAAGAAAATATAGTTTGTTCTGCAAAATATGTGTAATTAACAACAGATTATAAAACGTATGTTAAAACGTCGTTTTAATATTTTTCAGAGGCACTACTGAAGAGAGAGGCCTGTTATTAAGGGTGCTTGATGAAATATATGTAATTAAATATATACATTGTTAGGGATGACACAATGTAAAAATCTGTAAACAAATATTTTCCAATATTTGATTTTGAGATCAATAACGTTCCAACACGTGGCGCTTGTCTAAAACGTAATATAGCTGATAATGCCTTTATGACGGATATGTTCCTACACTAAAACACAACAAGGTAGCAAATGGAAGACTTAATATTCAATGTTAATTTTAAGCACCGTTAACTGTCAGCGGGGTTCGGAACTATACGTGTACAAATCTGAGCTACTTCAAAGTAGCCTCGCGAGACCATCCTGATCTCGTGAGCTTCAGTTTAATTTCGTCGTGAGAATCAGTCTGGAAAGCCTACAAATAATTTTGAATGTGTCCGAGTAGCAACTGAACTTTCCAATCAGCGTCGTGTTTATAGCTATATGGGCGTGGTTTAGGTTTGCCGACATCGAAAACGACCAGATGGGGTCATCCAATCAACTGCCAAGTATTTTTTTGAAAGTACCTGCCCTTTACAAAGTTTCAATGTACGGCTCCCCAGATTTGTGTGTTGTGACTTGTGACAACAATTCATCTGGCATGTCAGGTTAACTTCAAAGAGCTCAGAACGGTAACAGCACATCCCTACAACACACATACATCCCCTGGAATGTTTCTGTTCCCTGTGCAAAGCGACAGGATATGGTCAGCGTGTTGCCAAGGGTACAGCACAGTACATACAGCCACACGTTATCACCAACCGCCCATCATCTCTCCTGCCCCGGCTTCTTCTTCAATCTGATTGGCCGTTGGGGCAGCCTTTCAGGTAGAGCTCGTCCTGTGACAGGTGGCTATCGTAGGCCTCCATGTAGAGGCTGCTGGTGCTGCTGTTGGAGCCGCTGCTGCCCAGGAAGGTGCCCACAGCGCGGCCCTGTCGGGCGTGGCCCACCGCGTCACTGAAAACCTTGTTGATCTGCTCCTCAGAGGGCATCCACCAGTCTGGGTTGGAGGCACAGTGCATGTGGATGAACTCTGGCAGAGAACAGAGGTGGGAAAGCATTATTGATCGATTGATTGTATTAATTTCTTTATTGATTAAAAACATTATAATAGTAGCACCTCTAACAAGAGATGCCCCAACTACAATTAAAACATTTAAAATGATAAACATAATAAAGTCTTACATCTTATTTCAATTGTGGTCCTTTTTAAGATGTTAAAACATAATTTCATTTCACATTTCAATTTTAAATTTCACAAAATACAAATGTCAATGCCAATACATTATACAGTAGTTTGTAGTCCATATACATGATTAGTTATACAATGTTTACCTAAATTTACAATAAAAAAATTCATCAAATATAATTAAGATTAATCCATTATAGATATTTCATCTTACATTTTACTGTTAATTTATGGTGGCAATTGATCTCTCAGCCATATTTTTACTGAGGACTTAAAGGTACCTATGGAGGTAATAATATTGAGTTGCTTTGGCAGCCCATTCCACATAATGGCTGCTGTATATAAGAAGGTATCCTTTCCCATACAGCTCTTAAACCTAAAAGGAACCACATCGGTTGTCCTCCCTCTTGTGGTGTGTTTGTGGTATTTCCTTATTTTGGTAAAATAGTTGCACAAGCAGCTTTGAACATTATTATTGACAATCCTGTAAATTAGACACATTTCAAGCTGAGAAACTCGCTCTTCCACCCTCAGCCATTTAAGGCTGATAAAATTAGCTGGAAGAAGTTGTGTCCTAAATGGAAGTTTAAGGACCAACCGTACAAGTTTATTTTGTTATGTCTGTATCTTATTTTTAATTAAGAATCCTGGGTGCACTTGTATACCAAGAAAGACATGCATAATCAAAGTGACACTGCACAAGAGCCCCTGCTAATGTCTCTAGTGCAATTCTATCCAGAAAATAGGATATTCTTGTCAGGAATCTGATTGTGTGGTTAATTTTAGTAAGCACCAATTGTGCCATACCTTCTCCAGATAAATAGATGTCTAAAATGCAGCCTAAATAATTAACAGATTCCTTGGCTGAGACGTTTATATCTCCCACAATTATGCTGAATTGAAGGGCCTCCTTCAACTTTACCTTTGAACCAAAGAGTATGGCCTCGGCTTTACCAAGATGGAGTGACAGCCATCTACTGATTTGAGATAATTCTTTGCATGCAGATTTTATGTAATTAGTATACAATAGAAAAAACAATGGGCCTAAAACACTTCCTTGAGGGACTCCGCCATTCCAGGAGCATGGGTTTGGACAGAGTTCATCCACATCCACCATTTGTTTCCTACCTCCAAGATATGAGCTAATCCATTTTATTGCTAAACTGTCAAATCCCAATGCTATTAGATTTGTTAGTAGAATGTCATGATCCACAGTATCAAATGCCTTTTAGAGATCTAACATGACCAGACCCAGTGTGATGTATAGCATCATTGAAACTGTTTATAAAAAGGACAGGCACTAATACGCCTGTCAAATAATACTTGACGTTAGGGTTAGGGTTAGTTTTACTGGGAATGGATATGAGCCTGAGAGTGTGGCCAGATTTTCATAGGAATTGTGGACATTATTCTATATTTTTCCCATATGAAAAAGTATTAGTAGATGATAACATAAAGGTAGACTCCATGATATTCTGCTAGGCAGTAATATAATATATATCTTTAAAAAAAAAATTCAAAAAGGAAAGAAATACATGTTAACAGAACATTAGACGTGGGCAGTGGGCATTATACATACAATTATGTAATTAGAAGACGCTTTTACCGATAGTGAATTTCAACAGCTACTGTATTTTGCTCAATGATGCTTATAGGTAGGCCAACTCTGGGGCTCACACCCACAACCTTCTGGCAGACCACTAGACTACACTGCCCCCTACTGGTATTCCAACAACCAGCCCACTAGACTATACTGCCCCCTACTGGTAGTTCAACACCCACACCACTAGACTATACTGCCCCCTACTGGTATTCCAACACGCAGCCCACTAGACTATACTGCCCCCTACTGGTAGTCCAACACCCAGCCCACTAGACTATACTGCCCCCTACTGGTAGTCCAACACCCAGCCCACTAGACTATACTGCCCCTACTGGTAGTTCAGCACCCAGCCCACTAGACTATACTGCCC
>JAODUH010051598.1:0-18859 GCA_027564835.1 Typhlichthys subterraneus
CTGTCCAACTATTGACAAATGTACTAAATGTAAGTCGCTTTGGATAAAAGCGTCTGCCAAATGCCGTAAATGTAAAATGTAAATGTAAGTCTGTATCCGTAATTCCGGTGCAACGCTAATGCAGTGTTTTCACTAATTTCAGTTAGCCGTAGACTACTTATCTAATAGTTATAAAATAAGCCTACCTGAAAACAGCCAGGCTACCTGAAAGCCAGAGTCGGTAGGTTTCTCAAATAAATACCTCTGATTAATGTTTAACTTTGTCATTGAGTTATGTAGTTGGTTGTTGTACATGCCAATCAAAATACCTCTTCTGTCAAGTAGGCAGATCTTGCAAGCGCTCTGTCCCAGACTTTACATAAGTAAAGGCTGGCACTGCGAGACTAGTACCCGCCTGCTTGACAAGCAAGGTATTTCTATTGAAATGCATGACGACCAACTATGTAACTGAATGACCAAGTCCTACCCTGCGTTCAGGATGGTGGAATACTAGCCATGCACATTAAAAGGAGCAAACGGCTTTAAAAGTAGTTCAAGAACGTTTTGAAAATTTTCGAGGAAACGGGATGTTAGGTGAAAAAGTTAATTGAACATTCAGAACGTTTAGTCCACTGAATGCACCCCAACATTAAACTTAGAATGAGGAATTTGTTTTAAACAAAACAACAGGACTCTGACTGTTTACATGTCTTGTATATCTGTAAAATTAGTAGGCTACGGTTACTGATTAAAATAAATATAACATTTTAAATGAGTAAATACAACACTGCGCTATCATCACACCGGAAATTATTGATATACTTACGAGTGACAATGTTACAGCCAATGGAAATCAACAGTATCATTTCCAGAAAGTCAGAGTCCTGTGTTGAGCTTACAGAGGTAGCCTGTTTATTAGATAAGACATTCAGCACAGTGTTGCTTATGTGGTGGAGTGCTAATCGACGGAAGAGGCTTAACCTGTTCATCCCTAAGTGGGTCGTGCACGTAACTTCCCCTAACTTGTGGAGTTATGGTTATTTTTTCATATATATGTCTAGTTACTATTGATAATATTAATTGTAACTAGACATGTATGAGAGAAGATAGTCTGGCCTCCATAGGCCAGACATGTATATTAAAGTTATATACACATCTGGCCTAGTGATGTAGGGGTTAAACTAGTTAATTGCATGCTCAGTGGTGGAACAGTTGTTCTAAATAAGTGCCAGTTTTATGAAAATCAAGAACATGTGTTCTGAATTGCGTGCAAACTGATGGAGACAACTAGCCTATTTGTATGGATCCAAAAAAGGTCATGGTAAATTCAGTACAGTAGACGTCTTGTCCATTTAAAATTGTTTTCTTAGCTTCCAGTGGGGGCAGGCAATGTACTGTAGCATAGTCTGCCTGCCGCAAAGCAAAAGAAGAAGAAACAAACATGCAATGAAGAGATAAACGAAGAAGAGGGGCTTCATTGTTTTAAAGCTCTGAAGCAGTGGTTCAGTGTTCGGGTTCAAATCGGTACAGATGAAATGAGTGAGTTTGAAGCAACAATCGGAGCTTCGGTAGATGTAACATCACACGTTACGATGGAACTAAAGAAGAACTGCCGTTCTCGAGTGTGGGAAACCTTTCAGTTGATATCGCCATTTAAGGTTAGTAGGGCTACGAGTATTACGTATCATACACAGTGGCACGATTTTTACTATTATACCAAAATCCCCATAATATCTCGGATTATACGGATTGTATACTTGAATTTTTATATCTCTCGACTCGAACCCAAACTCTGAACTATTATGTTCCTGTTTGCTATCCCGAGAGGCAGTGGCTGCGAAACATTTCACAACTGTATTCTGTCCTCTACTGGTAGACGCTCTCATTGCAACTATATTTTTAAAAATACGTGATATGCTTTTGATAACTACCTTTATTCATATAATCGAATACACGTGATTTTTAATGTAAAAGCCAAAGGTCAGGTGTGTATCAATTCAGATATTGCATTAACATTGTGTGCAATATTATGTTGTCAGGCTACTATTGTAATGTGGTACTTGCTTTTACTCTTGGCAAACTAAAATGGTGTTCGGTAAAGTACATTAAATATGATTAGTTTTGAATCTGTAGTGCCAATCAATAGTTCCAAACTTGTAAAAATAATCTAATGTAAAATAGCAAATTTTTAAGGTGTATGAAATAGGAACTTGTGATTATTTTCCTAAATATCTGCTTCTTCAGGTCCAATGTATGCTGTGCACTCGGCAGTTGGCATATAGCAATAACACATCTGCCATGCTGAGGCATAACAGGTCAAAACATCAGAAGTCTATGGTGGAAAAAAGAGAGACCCAAGGTAAGTGCTATACTTACATTGTTGTTTCAACATTGTAATCAGTTAAGTGGATGTTAATTATAACCCCTTCAAGTAACACTTCACCCCCAGCTCTGAGCCAGACTTCACCCGCTGCACAACTTCAAGAAGTCTGTTTGTAACCATTACCAATTAATTTTTTGAATGGGAGCTAATTGGTATGATGATCTATACTGCAAAAAGTCAAAAGTAGTCAAGCAGCTGAGCGAGAGCCCCCCCCTTCTCCCGCTAACTTTAACATTTGAGTGTTCCAAAAGACAAACATTCTAGCAACACATGCTATACGCCTGTGCGTTTTAGGATCCTTGCTAGCATGCAAGCGTTATGTTTTCAACATGCACAGAACGGAACAGAAAGATTTGGTGAATTTGACATAAAAAATGCATTAGCTAACAATTGCTTAGTATACCTTTAATTACCTAATAAAATATAACATAGCTGCCAGTACGGCAGAGATGGGTCAGAGCTGTCCAGACCTGTCCAGACTGAAGCTCACAAGATCAGCATGGTCTCACTGGGCTAAAACTAATATAAAAACAAAATACTAGACTAGATTATGCTCTTGACTTTTACCCAACAGATGAGCAAATCCTCGCTCCCGAGACTCTCGGCAAGCTGCTCGGTGAGCCGCGAACCCAGGGCGACTGTTGTCCTCTCTCGCCAGAGGTGCCAACCAGCCCTGCCCGCCTCAGCCCCGCCCCTGCCCGCCTCAGCCCGCTCTCCAAGAAGAGACGCAAGAAGTACACCGAAATGTTGGCACTGGAAAACTCTATATTTGGAAAACAGCATGAAAGCAGGGACGAGTACGAGCTGTATGCCCTCAGCATCGCCCCTACGCTGAGGCGACTGAGTCCAGAGAAATATCGCCTAGCCAGAATTAAAATAGAGCAGCTGTTGTTGGAGTTGGAATTTGAACACTAGTTATAATTATTTTAAGAGTTGTTATACTTTTGTAAACTTGACTGTGTGGCTGGCTTGTGTCAATACAAGTGCAAAATAAGTAGTGTTACTGTATTTGGAGTGTCGGAGTTGATCAATTAAAGCTGAATCCTAATAACAATTGGTTTACAAGCCCATTATAAATGCAATTATAAAATTGTCAGTTTTCTCAGTTTTATATTTTGTTCTTTGTAGAATAGCATACGTTTGTGATGCCCTCTGTCAGGATTGTTGCAGTTCTGATACGATTTAACAAAGAACAGCCCTTAAAACCCCAGATATGAAAATAAGTGATTTGGCTATAGACACATTTCTCAAAATTACAACTTTGTTCAGCTATGTTTAGTGGCCTCCGTCACTAGGTTTGGTAACACTTTGATAAGAACATGAGGAGATAGGTTCTCTGAAACTGATTCATATTTGTATTATACTGCATTCAAGTTATTTAAATAAAAAACAGACTACAAATATATGGACAAACCCTCTGTGACATCAATCAGGTTTTGTGAAGAAAGTGTTTGAACTGTGCTGGCTGTGACCATTCCCTTCATTGCAGTATCTGATTCTCCTTTAGCCTCATTAAACCATCCTGATCTCATCCTGACTTGGCCACAAATATACGTGGGCATCTTGAGATCGCTGTGCTTCAGTCGAACCAGAACCACCAGAATCTAGATTATATTTTTGTATAATAACCCTGCATATCTTGATCAATGTAAATAAATCCATTAAATAATAAACCCCCGATGTATGTATAAAGTATATGGTGATGTGTGTCGCATTTGAGGTGATATTAATGCAACTTTGGCAGTTTCTTTGGTTTATCGGATTTGATTCACTGATACCTTTAGGACTGTGAGAGGCAGGAATGCGCCGCGACGGCGCCCAATCTGCCGGAAATAATTAGCAGAAGAAACCCTGCAGTATACTTGTTGGTTACTCGTGTGCGGTCAATAGACGGGACTGATTGTATATCTCACTTGGCTATTATTTCTATTGTGTAACCGAGTACTATGCAATCGGCGTTATATATCGCTGGATACCCAGATCTGCAATTGATAGCATAGGTTGTTTTGAAGTTACAGTATTGCTCAACCGGTACTGGATGTATTCATCATGTCTAAGACTAAGCGTCGGCCTTTCACTGCTGGATTCAAGTTAAATGTGATAAAACTCGCGAAAGAAAAGGGAAATAGACCGGCTGGACGAGAATATGGCATAGATGAAAGTGTTATTCGGCGTTGGCGTGCTAATGAGGAAAAGTTAAAAAGTTTACCAAAAGACAAGAAGGCTAATCGCGGTAATACATGCCGCCATCCACAGCTCGAACAGGATCTTGTGACCTGGATAAAATCGTTGCGAAAGTCTGGTAGATCTGTTTCCACAGTGCAAATTCGTATGAAAGCTCTAGATTTGGCCAAGGTTTGAAAAACACGCGACTTTTTTGCGTCGGCGCATTGGTGTTGGAGGTTTATGCGACGCCATAAATGTGTGCGGTCTGTCCGTCAGCACACAACTGTCGGCCAAAAGTTGCATGCGGATTTGGAGGAAAAGACTCGAAGCTTCCGAGCGTATGTCCATAAACGTATTTCTGATAAAACCCTTCCATTGTCAGAAATTGGCAATATGGATGAAGTGCCTCTCACCTTTGATGCACCTCTCACCCGTGTTGTGAGTGACGTTGGAGAAAAGTCTGTAACAACTGGCAACGAAAAACACCGATTTACTGTCGTTTTGTCTTGCCTGGCAGATGGCACGAAGTTGTCACCCATGGTTATTTTTCGACGCGTGACTATGTCCCATAATAAACTTCCACGAGGGATTGTTGTACAGTGCAACAAAAGGGGCTGGATGACGGAAGACCTCATGATTGAGTGGGCTGACAAAGTGTGGCAAAGCCGACCCGTTGCGTGTTTTAGTCCCGAGAGAACCCTTATTATGGATAGTATGTCTGCTCATCTGACGTATACAGTGAAAGACTACTTCAAAAACCTGAAAACACACCTGGCAATAATACCAGGGGGCCTATCGCGCAAGTTGCATGCCCTTGATGTCGGCGTCAGACAATTATTCAAAAACCACCTCCGTAATGAATGGGAAAAGTGGATGCAGGAGGGCATTTGCTCATTCACGCGATCGGGCAAAATGAGGAAGGTGACTTTCGCCGAAGTGTGTTCCTGGATCCTGACTGCTTGGGACAGTGTAACAAAAGATACCATAATCAACAGTTTTAAGAAAACCCTGTTTGCTTCTGAAAGTGATTCTGGTGACAATGAAACAGACGAGTCTGAAGAGGAGGAGGGAGACAAACGGTTGTCCAACGAGGGACTGCTGGCCATTTTCCACTCAGAGTCTGAGACATCTGCATTCGAAGGATTTTCGAGTGAAGAGTGAGAAAGAGAAAATGTAGCCTAGTGGCAAACGTTAATGTTTATTAAATATGAATGATCTTAGGGTGTACTGAGCAACTGTAAGCTAATACTGTCAAATTCAGCAAATATCTAGTCCTGGTCTGCAGGCTGCACATTCAAAATGCATGCATGTGGGGGGAAAAAGAATATGGTACTTCCACACAGCCCTGTCTGTAAAATGGGAACACAAAGTGGTGCAGACCTCACCACGCAACACTATCCGAACTGTAGCTATGTGTTTTCAAAGGGGGTCAGATGTTCTTGAACGCCCTATGGTATTGAAGGGGAATGTGTTTTTGTTTTTATTTAATGAAAATATCAACAAACTTTCTCCAGATTGACTACGACATTTAACGTACATCAGTGGAGCTCTTTTCAACATTGTATTGTCAGTAGTGGCACGCATTGTTGTATGTGTCGATTAATTACAGTAGTAGAGGTAGTAGTAGTATGAGTACTAGTGGTGTTTATGCTTATCAACTTGGTCTCTCGTTATTACCCCCCCCTTACCCCAACACAGTAATGACCACAACAGCACATGCATAAGACGAAACGAGCAACCTACTCCAACATTTGATAGCCCACAGGATGAGGTGAGTCTATGCAGACTTGAACTACTGTTAAAGATACATAGTTTTTTTTTTTTTCCAATCAGACTTTTTAAATGTCAGTTATCTTTGTTGGTTCTTGTTAGGAGACTGACGAAACTGAGGAGTTCTGTGCAGTGTGTCAGGAGGCAGGAATGCTGCACGGCTGCGACAAGTGTCTCCGATCTTTCCACCCTACGTGCCACGTCCCCACAATATGTGGGACTCCCAGGTGAGTGAATGGTAAATTGACTGCATTTTGTGCAGCGCTTTCTAACATTCAAACCACTCAAAGTTCTGTACATAATTGCCTCATTCACCCATACATACACCCATTTTGATGTCAGGCAAGCAAGGTGCCATCTAACAAACAGGAGCAGTTAGTTAGACTTGGGTGTCTTGCTCAGGGACAATTAAGACCTTTTTTGACCGTTTATGCATTGGGTCATGTGTGACCCAACAGGGGTCGACATACCTGTATATCTACTCCCACAATTTATTGTAACATTACAGTGAAAATACCAGTATGGCTGTGATATGAACGAAAGCACAACCAATGCAGGGACAAACACAATTCTGTTCACAGAATTCTGTTCACATGGCGTGAGCAATCATAAGACTCTATTTACCAGTTATAAATATTTGATATGCTTGAGCATTAGCCTTCAACTTTAGTTAATAATAGTTTTACTGGTTTTGCTAGACCATCATGGGTGTCAAGACAATAAAAAAAATACATCTTCCAGCAGGGGAGATTCTAGGAATTTTGGGAGTGCTCAGTAGTGCACAATGTGTGCCAAACAGGGTGTGTAATGGAAACTCCCATGTGTAATGGAGCACATAGATTTAAGTCCCGGTGAGTGCGCTTCAAATTTTATATAAGTAATGTACATTTTGCCCGACGCGCAACAACTCAGGCTGGTCTCAACAAACCTTTAGCGCATCTCTTAACTATAACCGTAGTACGTAGCCATGTTATATTTTGAAACAAGCAGCACTAGCAACAACAGTAGTTTGTTCCGGCAGCAACGTAAATTAGTTGTAGTGATTTCAAAGACTAATCTAGGCAGAACAGTGCTTAATAGTAGCCATACAGTGTGTGACACAGGTGAATAGAAACATTACAAAAATTAGTACATTCCTTAGTCAAATGCCAAACTTACAGCCTTTTATAAATGTTTTTGGATGCCTTTTTGTTTTCATCTTTTTTTGTCCGCTTTTGTTTATATTTGTGATTTTTGTTTTGTGTCCATTGCTTAGTTTACAGCTCTTTTGAAAGTAAACATATGGCTAAGTTTTTATTGTACATGCTTTGTGCTTGCCCACTCCAGACATTTTCTTACATTAAATTGCTCATAAATTTTTACCTAAATGTAATTTACAACATGACTTTGAGCTAACTGTTAAATTACTTTCTATAGTAGGTAATATTGTGAACAAAATGGTGTGGCACCATTCTAGAAAATCCCTACACATTTAGGACCATATATAGGCTTGGTTGTTTATAGGGCTGGACAATAATTAAATATCAATATTTACTGCAATATCATTATATTTTTTCCAATAACTGATATGATTTTTAAACTAATTTCCGGTATTTCAATAAGAAATTTGTCACTGAATGAGGGCGCAGCAGTCAGATGACGGGGCTCTACAGTGCAACCATTTCACTCGCAAATGTGACAACAAATCTTTGTGTGTAAACATAATATTTAGGCACACTTTGTGCGAGTGACTTCTAGCCAATATGTTTGAATTTCAAATATGCGCAGTTGCGCATTGTTATGAAATCCCCGTGCACAATGCATAATGATGAAACAATTTTATCAACTCTCTCATCCCTCAGTAATGTATTCTGTGGAACTTTTCTGCATCTTTCATGGGACCACAGTGCAGGTCACGCATACCAGAACGCTACTGACACTAGCTAAAAGGTGAACATATGTACATTTTTTTAGTTTTTAAGTACTCTGTTGTGGGTGTTCTTAGCAGTTATTCGGGGGCTTACAGTGTTCATATCGATATCAGAATCATACCGTATCTACCAAAATTATTAAATATATCGTGATATAAATTTTGGCCATATCGTCCAGGCCTACAGTTTGTGTACCGTACTGGCGATCAACATCAGTTCTTTGCCTTGCATATTACGCAGTAATCTACGCAACATATGCACATTTCTCTCATTCGCTTGTTTCCCCGCCCCTCTCCCTTTTTTAGACTGTACGTACAATCCTTTCAGCCATACAATTGAAAGGCTTACTACTTCTCCGTGTCACATCGACATTGCAGAAGGAATCAACATTCCTGGATATATCATGGAATTTATAACAGTCTTTTCCAGACATGGAATGTCAGGGAATTTTATATATTTTTGGTTGAATCATGGAATTTTATTTGCAGCATGCTTACATTTATTTTGCCATTCATCTTAATTATACTGAGAGAGGTCTCAACAAGTCCTGCTAATGTGCACACTAACGTGAATAAGTGCCACATTGTCAGTGATGTGTATAAGAGCCATATATGCATGTTACTTCCCCAAACAAAAGACAGAAAATATGACAAGAGTGAAGCATGCCTGCTATTTGACTCAACAGGAAGAATAATAAATAACTGTACATAACTCCTTACTGCTTAGAGACTTACTGCATTACAGTATTTTGTCACTTTGTTCCTGGATTTTGTTCTTTCCTTTTACATAAGGACATTTCCACCATACTTCTATGGAGAAAACGCATAAATTGGTGCTTTAGAATGGCCCAGAATGCAGTAAAATTAAGTGTTTGATGCTCAATTTTCTGGGGTATATTTTGTGAAATATAACATTCATATTCAGTTTGCCATGCTGTCTATTTTACACAGAAATTGTTCTGGTGGCCTGTTTTTCTGTTCAATATAAGTCCTGGAAATTCATATTTAGCCAGTGAAATTCCAGGACAAATTAGGGAATCTGACTTAAGAGTGGGAACCCTGGATATCGTTAAGGAAGGCTATAGGTACCAACATAATATTTTGTAAACCTGCTAAACATGCCTGTGTAATTACAAAGCTGGAGGTGATCATAAAATGTATGTTATACTAGACCTGTAGCCTACTACTTGCAAAAATAGCTTGTAGTTATTAGGCTATAGGCCTATTGGATACATTATTTGCCCACGTAGTTTCATGTATGTACCAACCATCTAATTTCTGGCTAACTACTGATACTGAGCATTTTTTCTTGCATAATGAATTAACTTTCCTTCTGTCCTCGTGTCTCAATTTTAGTGTGGATTGGTGGTGTTCATTATGTTGTAACCTGCCCCCACTTGCAAAGGGCATCAACATAAAGCAGGAGCCAGGAACCGAGGAACTCAAAGCTCGTGACAAAATGGTACAGTAAAAAATTGGCATGTTTTAACTACATCAGCCTTGGATATTTTATAGGAATTCTTTCTGTTCTCATGATTTTGATATTTTGGTTTTGTCTTCCATTACCAATGTGTAGTTGTGATGCCAGATGATATTTTAATGTTGGGCCCTGTGCAAATGTGGTCCACACATCTGAATTGATGCATTTTTTTATATATTACATTCCATAAAGGCCCGGGTATACTTTCAAATGTATGGCCTTGTGCAAAGCGGACGCACACTCAGGCTATACTTAATGCGGACCATAGTTTTCAGTATACAAAAAATTCACAGAACATTTTGTAGGTATATAACCCATTCATGATCTCACGCATCTGTGCTTTATAATTGACAGCGATGTGAGAGACTACTACTGGTCCTGTACTGCAATGAACTCAGCACAGACTTCCAGAAACCCGACTGCCCTTTGGTAAGGAAATGGTGGGCTGAGGTTCAATTTTGTTTGACTTAGGTCAAAGCTTATTTGAGAAATATTAACTGTTTAACTTCATTATATTAAGTTAATCATTCGTGAAGTCATTTTGATGAACCAGCCGTCTTTAGTGCTTTCCATAACTATTGTCCTCTTTGTTACGCCCCAGCCTAAGGGGAACCAGGATATAGCATATTGGCACCCAATACAAATAGTTCCACAACCAATGCAGTCCAGAAACAAGCAGTATTTATTTGTTTTACATACTGGTGTGTACGTCAGGGCAAGCACAGCCAAAACAACAAATATAAGAATCTGAGGCCAAGCTTGGGTCTAGCCTAACCAAAAAAGAAGAGTAAATCAAAGACAAATTTCTTACCCAAAAACGTATGAAAACAGGTAGTGAAACAAACAGCTTCTTCCTCCTACAATCACCAGGGGCCACATTTATGAACTCTACGTAGAAATTACGTGGAGGTGTATAATATTCATGCATTCTAAGGTGCGATTTATCAAACATTCGTATGAGCATGATATTGCAAACTTCAAGAATATCCTTGATAAATATTACCTGTTCTTACACAACGAGCGAGCTTGTGTACAACCACAAGTATTTGCATGCAAAACGCCTCGAATTATCCAAATTAGTTGAATAACCACCAATATAATGGAGCTAAATTCTACTAACGCATGAGGCCTATCTTATTTGTGGAAATGGCGCAAGAATAATTTATCAGAAAATGTAATGGAGGTTTTGATGTAAGAGTTTGAATGCAACCAAAACATTCTATTTGGAACACTTAGCAGTGCTTTGAGCACAAAGGGAAAAATATTGTTTAGGAAAAAGTAGCGATTGCTGTTAACTTCTCAAAAGCACTCGCTGGCAGAAAAACCATTATTTCCCGACTAATAACCACACTGTATATTAACCGCAGGTCAGTATTTTATGTTATTTTTAGAAATAAACTTTTTTATTAAATGCACCCGTGTATTAACTGCAGTTTATTCAATGTTACATCACCGGGTAGGAGGCATTTTTATATGGAAAAAAAAGTCACACACCACTTCAATATACCGGTATGCGCTAGTTAGGCTACGTAAATTCTGGTAGGTTACTATTGTTTGATAATCGTGTTATTAACAAGCCAAGTCGCCAACAAACAGCATGGCTAAAAAAAACAAGGCGTTAATATTTCTGTGATTGCAGGAGATAAGTGAACATGCATCAAGTTGTGTGTTTTGTGCAGCTTCCTAGTTCTTCCTCAAAGTCTATACAACTGCCAAAGGGGTTTACCTGGATTTTACTCAAAAAGGCCAAATCATTTTCCTTTTCTGTTCTTCATATATTTTCAAGTTCAGTTCGGGTTGCTAGTGGTGGCCAGGCAGTAGGCATATCCATTAGTCAGTAGGTAATATAAAAAAATAAAAACACAATCATGTTCTTTTTCATACTTTATATCGAAGTTCAGCTCAGTTCGCTACCGCTAGCGGTAGTGAGGCTACCGGGCATTATATCCAATAGTCAGTAGGCCGCGTTAGCTTGCGTTAAAGTAGGCTACTGTACTGTCCAGAACACACTGTATACAGTAAAACTATCTCAGTAGATACTGGGATACAAATTATTCCAGTCTCTTTGGTAAACGTTTAACAAAGAATAAACTTTATTTAGCTAGTAATTAAAGGAAAATATTGGAGAATACATTTGTACAGTCAATTACATTTCTTGTTTAATACTATTGCCATACAGGTAGGCCTACCGTAGCTCCACACGGAAATAGGCTACAAAACAACTGATTTAACTGTCTGTTATTTCTGACGGTATATTGGCAAACGGTAAATTAAAAAGTTTAAACATTCTGAAGTTATGTTAACAGTTTGACCACAATATTGTTTGTTTTACCTTATCCAAGAGCTGGATAAAACACAGCTGTCTGACTGCAGTTGTTCCACCACTGGTTTGAATAAAAATGGCAGTTTGAACGTTATGTTATGGAGAATTACCACATGAGCATTACCACATGAGATGGAATCAAAATATGAACTGGTCTATACTCAAATGAAAGATTATGCATAAAGATACAGGATTAATTTCTTTAAGCATGGATTTATTGCATTTTAGAACATGCAACAACAGTCCGTTCAACTTGGCAATTTTAGATTATTTTTTAGATGTGCTCAAGCACACCTAAATGGCATTTCAGCATCCATAAAATAATTTGTAAAAATTAGGATTACTATTTTCTGAGCCATTGCTTTGCCAGCATTTAAGCTCTCTAACGTTACATAGCTCAGCGGAGGCAATTTTTCAGCAAAGCTCCCACGAATGCGTTTCCTTGTGTTTCACGTGTTGTTGGAAGCCTTGTAGGCTTGACCGGTAGAACTAGAGGAGTACCGCAATGATTAGTTTGAATTACCGTCAAACACGGAGTATGGCATGCAAATACAAGCATTGACACTACTAAAAAAAAGTATTGGGTCATATGCGTATGTAAATCGCATGCTTTGTGATTTGCTAATGCTGGTTCATTAGCAAATGGTTGGTTCAAATTGCAATTTCGGTTTGAAAATGATTAACCGTTTAGCCCTAGTGCACTCTTATGTGCACGAAACGACAACACGGCCGCTCGTCTCCGATACAATCGTATAGAATATATATATTTTTGAGGTGGCAGTGCAGTGAGACTATAGACCTATACACACATTCGCCTTCTTGACTATAGTTATAGGCTTCTTGACTTGTAGGTATGTTATATTAGCAAGCAGCACAGCCGGACTAACTGACAGGATTGTCATAAATTATACATTTTTAAAACCATGTTTCACAAGCTTTTACCGAGAGCCAAGGGTCCTGACTGAATTGGTCCTGGAAAAACCAGATGAAATGATTAACTCCATCTGCACTGTAATATAAATCAATTGGTTGACTGTGTCAGCAGTCAAATGTTAAATATATGAGCTAAAGGCATCATGGGTACCTTCTTTGTGTGTGTATGTTGGGTCAATACTCAAAACGCTGAATAATCTCCATCCTACTTTGAACTGCAAACGCATTTGGAGGTTGGAGAGGCGGTCACAGGATTTGTCAAATGAGTCATTGGCCACAGTTTCAATGAATAACCTCTATAATTTACCTAAATTACTCTTTGTAGGTGAAAGACTCCACTAATGGCAAATATGTGTGATGTCTATAGCAATAGGCCTACTCACAAATAAGCCACCTATCCTGAACAGCTCCCTCCTATAAGCGAAAGCCAACATTGCTGTTCTGCAGAATGAAAGAGTTGTGCGTTCCCCCGGCCATCGCTACCATATTCAACAGCATAGATTATGTAATGATGTTTTATTAATTTCATTTATAAAATCCTATTTTATCCAATCTGTTTTATAGTGTACATAGGCTACTGCAGTTCCTGTGTAAATGATTTTGCCTTGCAATTGCCTTCTTTCACCTTTTGGAAATGTTCTTACGCAGATGCGCATGGTATAGACCATTCTTAAATGTACGCACATTTCAGAGAAATTTATTTTCTTGATGAATCTCAACTTATGTGTGCATTTGTTCTTACTCACGGTTTACGCACATATTAGTGCGTACGGACGGTTGATAAGTGAGGCTCCAGGACTGCACAACTATATCTTTACAGATCAGTCTAAGAAACAGATTGCATGGTGTCACAGTCGGTCCACTGGAAAAACAACGGCCCCTCCAGTCTCAGCTGAGGCCAATTTATAGGCCACACCCACAGCTAGCTGCCCAAACAGGAACTCCACCTGCAATAAAAAGCCAACAAAAGAAACCGCACCACCCCAAGGTAGGGAGGAAAACGGCACAAAGAAAATGGCACAGATTACATATGGCCATAACCTCTTTTCAAAGAATATTGTATAGCCAGAGAGAGAAAAGAATATGCATGTACCTGGCAATGGCTGGGAGATTTACCATGAGGCAGGAGTTTCCTAGCCTGGTGTAACCAGACCCACAATGCACTTGGTGAATAGGATCAGGACACGCTCCATTGGGAAGTATTCACACAGTAGTTGCCTCCTGGGTGTGGTGGACCTGGTAAATTTTGAAATTATTGGCGCAGCCTTTAACCAATTGATGGTGGTGTTACAACTTTGTATCACTTTATCCACCTCTACCAACATTTTGATTGATCACACTTAACCTGACATGCCAGAGGAATTGTTGTCACAAGTCCATCTGGGGAGCCGTACATTTAAACTGTTTGTGAATGGCAGGTACTTTCAAAACAATACTTGGCAGTTGATTGGATGAACAATCTGGTCGCTTTCGCTGTCGGCACACCAAAATCACGCCCATATAGCTATAAATACGAAGCTAATTGGAAAGTTCAGTTGCTACTTTGACACATTCAAAATTATTCCTAGGCTTTCCAGACTGATTCTCATGGCAAACTTAATATGAAGCAATAGTCGGGTGGAGCCAATGCCGTAATTTCCCGGCTATTAACCGCAGTTAATACATTGATTTTGTAAACTGTCGGCAGCTCTGCGGCTAATACTCGGGTGCGGTCTGTACACAGGGTTACATTTTTTTTCTCTCTCATTGGGCAATTTTTATTATTATTTTTAAGTTAACCGGCGATGTTAATTATACATCCAAAACTATAATTTTTTGCTATGGTAGTAGGACAATCTGACATGGTAGAGGGCTTTTCACATGGGAATTGGCATCCGCTCTCCGTCCGGCCCGCCTCTCATGTGAAAGGCAAATATACTGCGGAGTCACAGAAGTGACGCGTCTTGTTTTGAGGTAACCATGAGAACAGAACAGTAAATGTAGATGATCCAAAAGATAGATGTATTAACAGTCTTTAAATAAACCTAGCCTACTTTTTTTATGAATTATGACGTGGTGAATATGATATGCATGTAATTTGGGCATTTTCTTACACCGTTTCAAAAATATTACCAATTTTAAGGCCAAAAAACATGTGAGCCTATTTCACACATTCGCTTGCTGGTTTCTCATTCGAGGAAGCTATGGCAAAAGCTTGTGAAACATTTATAATTTTGACAGTCCACCACGCCGCCACCTCAAAAGTTAATATATTATATCCAATTGTGTCTCGGAGACGGGCGGCTACAAAGCATACAGTAGGCTACTTACCACTGTGTTGACAATAAGCTATCCATACGTTTTGCAGGCTACATTCCAATAAGCAGATATAGAAAAAGATTAGTGTTTCTGATTAGTCCAGGTCATGTCCAACCGTTTACAGTCTTGCCGGCTTCGGATCGGTGAGAGTTTAGGCTGTCTGTGTTATATAAATTATTTTTTTTGCATCCTGCTAAGTAGTCAGTAGTGACTCTATTGGTGCACGTTGATCGAAGATAAGTCCACAACATGTCTCGGTGCCCTCTCGGATCCACATACATTCTGGAGCCGCGTTTCAAAGTCTGTACAAAACTTGTGCAGGAATGAGGTTTTGTGTCGCTGGTTCTGGAATATGCTCCTGATCTGATACTGCATGCAATATTCCATATTGCCGGTGTCATTACAAAGTGATTGCCGGATAGAAAGTGGCACCCGGAAGGAAGCAGCCCGGTCAATTTGAGAGACGCACAGAGAAACGGATCAGAGAGAATAACATATTTGAACGTGCTCTACACGCCAAACTCACCATTTGCTTTATTCTTAATGGTGATATGGTGAGATTATTCAGTCTACTTCTCTAAAGACCGCGTTGTTGCTTTTTACCTGCTGGTAGCCTACTGACTAAATGCCTGGTACCGCAACGGTACCGGGATGGTCACGAACTGAACTTGGAAATAAATTATGAACAGAAAAGGAAAATGATTTGGCCTTTTTTGAGTGAAATCCAGGGGAATCCCTCTGGCAGTAGAATAGACTTTTAATAGGAAGCTGCACAAAATACACGTAACTTAAGCATGTTCACGTATCTCCTGCAAGCACAGATGTATATTAATAACGCCTTTTTTATTTTAATTTTTTAGCCATGCTGTTTGTTGGCGACTTGGCTTGTGAATAACACCAGTAGCAATCAATAGTATCTTACCATAATTTACGTTGCCTAGCTAGCGCATACCGGTATTATGAAGTGGTTGCTGTCCAACCTTTTCTTTTTATTTATTTATTTTTCTTTCATAAAAATGTCTTCAACCCGATGACGTAACACTGAATAAACTGCGTTTAATTACACCGGTGCAGTTAATAGACAAGTGTATATCTAAAATTTTCATGAAATACTGACCTGCGGTAAGTATACGGTGCGTTTAATAATCGGGAAATTACGGTATAGGTATTTCCTGCTTGCTCTGAATTAACTGTCTTTCTGTTTCAGGACGTAAAAAAATATGGACCATTAACAAAATATTAAGGCTTTTCCTATTTGTGTTTAAGGACTCCGACAGGTACAAGGAGCTGATCAAGACACCAATGGACCTGTCAATAGTGAAGAGAAGACTGGACTCCAACTCTGATTCAGTGGAGTGCTATGTCTCTCCTGAAGAGTTTGTTTCTGACATCAGGCTCATATTCTTGAACTGCTTGAAGTACTACAGGGTAAGCAAAGTTTGCTATACAGCATTCTAATTGCAGTAAAAAAATATAATTACATATGTTTGTGTATATTTTCTTTCATTTTCAAACAGTCACTTGACATAGATTCCCCCAGTTTAGGTAGGGCTTGTTCTTCCCATAGAACTCTGGGAAGAATTCTGTGATGGCAGGAAAAGAGCCGGTCTGCTTTGGTTTATAACTTGCCAAACCGTAGCCCATAAATCATGTTGTTGCAATGACGCAAGCCGACAGTTTTGTCGTATGTGTAATAGAAGTATTACCTGTGGGGAAAAACACTTTTTTTCAAGGACTGTATTGGCTGATTCTTGCAAAATCGTTGACCGTGTAATTTTTAAGTGGGCTAGGTTAGGGCTGTCGCGATAACCGCAATATTGCAATACCGCGGTGTTGCTAACCCAACCGCTGGCCGTGGAAAGCATCCGCCGGTACCACAAACAGCAAAGTTTGCATTTAATTTTTTTCATGAGGCTAGCCCATCGAATATGACGTCTGATCTAGGGCGTGTGCGTAAGCACAAATTCCCCCAGTCCCATATTAGCTGCTTGTAGCTTCTTATACCGTATTGATCCGAATAGGACGACCCTGAATATAAGACGACCCCCCCCCTTTCATGTTCAAAGCCCCAGATTCTTCTGCTGTCTGACAAATTCATAAATATGTACCAATCACTTAAATTAGAATACCCTACTTTTTAATTTCTTTGTCATTTTCCCATTTAATAGAATGTAGCCTACCAGTAAATAAAGACAAGTAGAAACGGATATCACATAGACAACTGGGTACTGTAGGCTACAGGAGGCTAGCTTATGTACCGTAACATTAAACTAAACAGCAGCTGATTTAATTTAACGTGTTAAGTCAAAACATTATGACATTTATTTACTCATTACCGTAGACACGGTTTGACCACAATTTATTATATAGTTATTATTTGCCTTACTTTTTTCGGGGGTGGGGTATAACACCGCTGTCTGCCTTCCTGTTGCTTCTCCCGTAGCTCGGTCTGAGTTAAAAAAGCAGTTGTATCCTAGCTATGAATTGCAGTTTACAACCGTTTCTACTGTTCCGTCCAAATTAAATATTTTTGTAACGTTAAGTTGTGTTCAGACGTAACTTCTTTTTGGAAGCTGTCGGCCTGTTTTTTACATTATAACCCTATGGAGCGGACCGTGTTTTTAAAAGAACAGGGTCCTGAACACCAAGCTGGATATAAACGGTGCCACTGGCGATTTTTTTCAGCAGCTCTGGCTTTCTTCTTCAGTTGAGAAAAGTTCAACTTCTCAGAGGAAAACGCTCTACTTCATCTGCTTTTTTGACAGTTGACCAATCACAAGCGGCGTATTGAGACCTGGTGTTTCCCATAACAAACGTAACAACTGTTTCAGATGCTTTTTTTTCTACTTGAAAAATGCCCAGGCCAGTGCTTTTTATAAAATAAAAGAAGTTGCGTCTGAACGCGGCCTTAAAGTGTGACCCTAAAATAATCTAAATGGAACGTCTCTATAAAATTGTATAGGGAACGTTATTATATGACCAATTTAGAGCCAAATGCGAACGTTCCATTTTGGTCCAAATTGTCATCTGTTTGTAACGTTGCAGTGTGACAATAAAATAACCTAAATGTAACGTCTCAATAAAGTAACATAGGGAACGTTATTATATGACCAAAATAGACCCAAATACGAACGTTCTGATAAAGTCTTCCACAAAACGTTCCCATATGACCAAAAAGGGTCTATATGGGAAAGTTCTGTTAATGTCCAAATGTACTTTGTTTACAAGGTTGCAGTGCGACCATAAAATAACCAACATGGAACGTCCCCCTAACGTAATGGGAACATTGTACTGCAGCACTTTCACAACCAAAATATAATGTTTTAGGAACGATGCCAATGTTATGTAAAGGTTCGGGACATTCATCACCTTTTTAGGACTTATAGGGAACGTTGTGCAACGTCCTCAGAACGTCCCGTTCTACCTGGGCTGTCAATCTCTTGGAAGCGGCCGCTTTTGGGAACACGGTAAGACTGTTTGCATTTCTAAGTCGGCCTTTTTGCGCTCTCCATCTTTTGAACACTGCATTCAGTGACACCATATTTCTTGGCTGCTTGAGAGTTGTTTGATGACTCTGCTGCATTAATCACAATAATTTTAAAATTAGCATCGTAACTC
>JAODUH010051609.1:0-18859 GCA_027564835.1 Typhlichthys subterraneus
TAGCTGTATAGTGGTATAGTGTGAGACACTGGGGTCTATAGCTGTATAGTGGTATAGTGTGAGACACTGGGGTGCTAAAGTACAGGGAATCAGCCCTGTCAGGCCCAAACATCATTTCCATTCCATCTGCAGACCTGGCACACATGGCACTCCTATGGCTCCCGGTCAGCCCGTCACCCCCCTCTATCGTATCTTTCCTCTAGTAGCCTCTTCCTCTCTGTGGGCTGGGGGCTTCGGGGGGCCCTGTGATGACAGACCCCTTGGCATCTTAAGCATCTTTGACCTGGACCTCCTCACCACTACATCACTACAGGATTAGGCGAAGCACCCTGTACGCACACTGTGTAGAGGATAAACACACTACCCATACACACAATACACTTATACAGAATATTAATCTCACAAAGAATTTCTAGTGAGAATGATCCATTATACTGCAATGCTGTAGCGCCACATAGCTACCAAATGAACTGTGTAATGCACAACAGGGCAGTCAATCCAGCCCAATGGAACGGAAGTGTGCCATAACAGAGTAGTAAAACCAACAGATGCACATGGTGGACTATCACTAAGTTATAAGCAGGGCAAATGTGAGCTGTAGCGGTTAAATAAGTGTGTCTGGTGTTACTGGTAGAACTAATGATCACACTCATCCATCCCACCTCCCTTCCTGCCAAGGCTGTGACTTATGAGTCACCGTCAGACTGAACCAATCACTGAAGGAACAAAGGAAGGATTCAGTAAGAGATCAGAGCTAACATGCTATTGTAGGTGCATGTTAGCTTCCCACTTTTGGATGCTAACTTCATACTGTAGAAAGCTAACATACTATTGTAGGGTGCAGGTTAGATTCTCACTGTAGGAAGCTAATTTCTATACTTTACTAAGCTAACATGCTATTGTAGGCGCATGTTAACTTCCCACTGTTGGAAGCTAAATTTCATACTGCACTAAGCTAACATGCTATTGTAGGCGCATGTTACCTTTCCATTTTTGGAAGCGAACTTCCACACTGTAGCCTACTAAGCTAACATGCTATTGTTGGCACATGTTAGCTTCCCACTGTAGGAAGCCAACTGTCATACTGCACTAAGCTAACATGCTATTGTAGGGTGCATGTTAGATTCCCACTGTAGGAAGCTAACTTCCAACTGTACTAAGCTAACATGCTATTGTAGGCGCATGTTAGCTTTCCACTTTTGGAAGTTAACTTCCATACTGTAGCCTACTAAACCAACATGCTATTGTAGGTGCATGTTAGCTTCCCACTTTTAGATGCTAACTTCCATACTGTAATAAGATCACATGCTATTGTAGGCGCATGTTAGCTTCCCACTGTTGGAAGCTAACTTCCTACTGTAGGAAGCCAACATGCTAGGTGGGTGGTTGTCTCAGGGCTTAACATGATTGTGGCTGCTTTGTTGCTTATCTGTGGGAGCAGGGCACCTTGAAGTGTGGGGAATAGATAGTGGTGGGCTGGCTGGCAAGCATTGTGCCTCTGGCCAACATGTTGCAGCACTGTAAGACACAGGCAGTGGTGGTGGTGGCAGCAGTGTAACCCATTTAGGATGGAACAGCCCTACAGGGACACAGTAACTGGAGATGTCTTCTTAACAAGGCCAGCAAATAGGACATTCATCAGCCCGCTGTCTCCCTGTTCGACAGAATCAGGTAACATTACTAAGCCTTAGAATTTCAAATTTTCTGCATGCCTCTCCACTTTTTCACCACCCACTCAAGCATGTGACAATTCAAACACTGTTTTTTTTTTTCTCCCTGGCCGGAATCTTCCCTGTAACAATCAATCTTTCCTTGCTACTGTTTATATCTCTCAACAGTCTCTCAGCTACTGTTATCCTTCTCCAATGATTTATTCCCTGCCATTTTGTGTTTCTTGTATTTCAGAAGACTGGATAGGACCACCGTTGCTTGTTTAAGACATGTGCTTCTCACATTCTCTGCTGAAGGGACACACTGGTTAAAATAATGCTCTGACACAGGCAGATGACACACAGTAGAGGGAGAAGGAATTAAAGCTGGCCCTTGTCATAACTGGTTGGCAAGACAAGTACACACACACACACACACACACACACACACACACACACACACACACGCACACACACACACACACACACACAAACTCAGTCATGTCAACACGGGCGGAGGAAGAATGACAGGATGAGAAGCACTCTAAGCCCCACCATCTATCTCCCTCCCTCTCCATACTCACACACATTATCTTCTCAATCCCTTAGCCAACTGCTGCTACTCTGGCTTATGACCGCTGAGACAAACAGAATAAGGTACGGCACCTGTGCGCGCACACACACGTGCACACACACACTGTGTAGCAGGCTGATGGCAGCGCTGTCCGCTCAGCTGCTCTGGTCTCATGTGTCAGAGCCCCAGACAGCTGGCCAATCAAACGGCAGCTCCCCACTCAAAACCACAGGGGACACCTTCTGTCCAGCAGGATTCTGGGTAACAAGGTGGAGCTGCGAAAGACCCAACAGCTCCAGACAGATTATTGGACCACCACAGATTCCTCCAGAAATAAGATCAGAAACTCAAATCTTTTTTTTTTTTTTTTTTTGGGGTAGGAGGGGTGATATAAAAAAATGTGTCCTTTTTCTTGCTGAATACTGTACATTCCTCTCTATCTCATGATTAGAGCCAATTAAAACACAACTTAAAGCTAAAATCAAGTATTGCAAGCTATTTGTAAGCTAATACACTTTTTGTCAAATTCAACAAAAATATCCTCACATTTCGTTATCTTACAATTCTCTGTGCGTGTTGAAAAAAGTATATGATACTTCTACACAGCCCTGGCTCCATAAATAGTAAGATAAACAAAGTGGCGAACACCGCTTGTATCAAGAAAGCCATAGCACTATGCTTTGCGGACCGTAGAGCGATACTGTTTTGACATGAGTTAGCAAGAATTACTGGCCATACCTTTACTAAGTGATATTGAAGTGACAGAGAAGGGTATTGCTCCCTTATGCATCACTCCTTCTGTCTGTCCCCCCCCCCCCCACCCTTCGTTTTCCCTTCACACCACAGTGACCACCCTAAAGAGTCCAGACAGGCCCCAAACACTGACCTTCAGTAAGTCATGGCAGTCAAGTCAGACATATAAAGACAACACCACTTCAACTGCCCTCCATTACCCCACATCAAACAACTCCTTTTATGTTGTTGATGCAGTGGTTGTTGATGTTTTGACCTATAATGATAGCCTGGCTCCGCTTGGCTAGCTATAGAAACCATGTTCGCATTAACATTTTCATAGCCACCCTGCTTGCGGACCAATCAGGGTGGGTAGTGAGATGACGTTGATGTCAAGCGTGTTTGGAAATGGTGGTAGAGCTAGATGAGGTGATTAAAAGAGTTGTAGCATTGCGATTGGTTAAACGATGTGCAATACTTTCAAAAGAAGGCAATTATTGTTAACACAATGGAGCGTGGCCAGACCATATTATTCACAAATTGAATATTGTGTCTTGTTATACCAGATTAATGAAATGATACAATGTGCATTTTTCGCCAAGCATATAGCCAATCGAATCTGATTGGCTATATCATTGCATGTGTCAAATGATTACATCACCTTTCAGCAGGGTTGGAAAGTAACTGATTATATGTAATTAGTTACTTGTAATCTGATTTAAAAAAAACTGTAACTGTAATTAATTACAGTTACTGTACTTAATTACAGTATTTTTTTAATTAGATGATTACTTATTATTAGGACTATTTTCAAATATAAAAGGGAAGTTTGCAGAAAAAAAAAGCATAAAACAATGTGATGTTCTCTTATTAACCTTTCATTAACGTCAATCATTAATTGAAATAAAGTCCTACCTTATTCTGATCCCCTGCACAACATACACTGACACAAAAATAGAAAGATTTGGTGTGCCAATGCAGTAATTGCATTGGATGGCAAAATTAAAAGAACAATGTTTATGCATGAAGTAATCTAAAAGTAATGGAAAGTAATCAGAAACATTTTACTTAATTTAAGTAATCCAAAAATGTTAATACTGATTATAATTTTAGTCTGGTAACTATTAATTTGTAACTGTAATGGACTAACTTAACCTACCCAACCCTGCCTTTCAGTGTATGAATTTGAAAACTTTAGCTTGACAGTTAATTCTAGCGATTAGGCTATAAAAGAAACATAAAATTGGAATTAAGCAGTAAACTGAAACCTATTTAATCTGTGATAATGTTCCGTTAACACAGTAGCATGTATTGCGCAACGGAAGCAGTGTCAGATGATACATTTCCAGCTATGGTATATTCTCACCCCAGAGACCATGTGAAAATTTTAAAAAAAATCACCACACTGAACTAAATTATACACCATGTGATAGTTAGTGCACATATACCCTATTATTCAAGGATTTTAACCTCTTGTAGGCCCTATTGTGCATGTCTAATCAATGTGTTTCACAATGGATATAGACCTATACGATAATAGAAAATGAGGATAGTGTAAAATAAAATAGAAATAACTTAAAGCAATGAATAATATATTTAAATAATTGGCTGTCATTTTCATTGATGCGTGGATTTCATTTCTTAATATCAATACGTCCCAGAATGTAATTTTAAATTAACAATTTAGAATGAATAAAGATGGCATTTTCCAATACATCAGATACATAAATAATAGATATATAATTATCGTTTTACGATTACCTTTTCGCTGCTGAGAACATTATTTTTTCATTGCACTGATTGGAAAATAAATAGCCTATAGAAGAAGTGCTGCTGCTGTGAACCCCATGAACCGTAACGAACAATGGAGATATCAGTAGACAGTATAGCCTATGGCTATAGGATGGCCGGCACTGTATGGGTCGACTGGCTCACTGAGACGGCCGTGGTCATATACCACCCCTTCGTGTGGACCCTCAGCGGACAGCTCACCTGTCAAGCTGTCGTAGCACTCAATCTCCGTGCTCTCTACGGATCTCCGCTGCTCCTCGGTCAGCTTGTTTGCGGCTTGGTTCAGCAGGTTGACCTCGGAGCCCGTGGTCCCGTCGACAACATGCACCCCTTTTAGCTGGAGCAGAGCCCGGTGGTACTTGCCTATAGCTTCCCGGAATTTTTTCTCCTTGTAGCAGCGGTGACCCTCTGCCTTGAAATCAATTGCTTTCTGAATCTTTGCCTCCATCTCCATTTCAGCCGAGCCGGCTCGGTAGTCTGCAGCGGCCGCTGCCAGGCTCCGACCCCCCGTCTCGGGGTAGCTTTTCAGGCTCTTGATCGGGTGTTGTTTGGCTTCCATATCTGTCAGTTTGCGTGGCTGGAGCGGGCCATGCTGCTCGAACACCACGGTATGTTTTCTCGGAGAGGACTGAAGCAGCGTGCTGTGCATAAAGGATGCGAGATGGACCGCACAGAAGACTAACCGCCAAAAGAAAGGGCTTTACAAATATGGTGCTCAGCAAAATAGACGTATAGTAAATGATTAAAATACAACTAAATAATTGCCAGTGATCCTTGTATCTTCTCGCGGTCCGTTTACGTGGCTGTGAAGCCTATAACGTTCAGAGGATGCTCGTGTTGTGTGGAGGGGCTTAGTGGCATGCGCATCTTCAGCACCGCGGACAGTTTCAGCGCACGGCATTGTGGGAAAGAGGAGTCGTGAGGCGTTGCTGCATCCGAATAGCAATCCCAATGTCAAAGATGTAAATTAATAAATGATGCATCGACTCGTTGGATTATTTGTCACAAAAACTGAGGTAGCCTATATTTTTAATATATTTTTTAAATATAGGTAGCCTATATTAAAACGATTAGGCTACAACTGCAAAATAAGATAGGCCGCCTATGCTATGCTACTCCCTATTTAAATAAGGCTAAGCCTATAAAATGTGCACAAGGCTAGGTCAAAATATGTTATTTACACGTAGGCCGCCGCCTAATGGTAGCCTACTGCAACCTAAACATGGCAGCTTCATTAACCAAAGTGTGCAGGCAAGGTATATCTCGGACGAATGGTAGGCTACGCAGTTTGCGCGTCACTCAATTGATTCGGATTGGGCATATGGGCTATTCACTATAGGCCTATATAGGCATATGCCTAATCATTGCTTGTTTTGGTGATAGCCTCTGCTAACAAAAGCAAATCATTGGTCATAAGGATTAAGGACAAGACCCTCAAAGATAATTTTGAGTGTAGACGAGGGTAGAGAGTAGATATATCTATAGCGACCTCAAGGGGTGATAATGAACAATAGGCCTATATAGATTTGTGAAGTGATGGCCTGGCTAGCCTTGCGATTGGACATCAACACAAGAAAGCCCCGCCGTTGTTTTATGTAGCTAACACTAGTGTTAATATTTTCAATATAGGGCATGGTTTACTTACCTGCAGCTCCCTAAGAAACAACACATCTTCATTCAGTTCAAATGTGAGACATCTGGCCATTTCAGCATCAGAATCATAGTATGATGAGAACTGATAATGCTATAATTGTAATATAACTATCTCAATAGTAGTAAATATGCTTTAGAACATAAAATATTAGCCATATCCTTTGTAATTTTGTAAAACTAAACATAATCCTCTGATCAGAGTTCCTCCAACTTAATTATTATGCAAAGTTTGATCTTGTCCAACCCTATAATGCCTAGCGCAGCCAAAACAGATCACAGGTAACATCAGCGGTAGGTCTATTATAACAGATTACTAAACTAATCTGATGCCTGTAGAAACAGTATTTAGACTATACTGACCAATGCTTAAAAGTTAAAGTATCCGATTAAATGATTTACCAATTTCTTAGTTTGCTGTTTTTTCTACTGTATTCAGGTAAACGTTTATAAAAGGGATACATCTTTTATTTTTAAACGGCAATTCACTGCTTGTGTGCCATGACAATGTTGTACATTGTGTAATATACACAAAGGTCTGGTGTGAAGTTCCACAGTGAAAAATAAATCTTAGTACTTGATCGATAGGATGAAATGGTTGCCGCAGAACCCTACAATACACTAAACCGAACACCAGGCTTTATGTCTTATTTAACAGTAAGTTAGTGTATTGTATAATAACAGAAACCTCCCTCTCTCTCTTTCTCTCTCAATTAAAGTCCACCACATTGATATAATGTTCTATAAACAATCTACTGAACTGCTTTCAAGTAGTTGATAATATCAAAATGTACATTGCTATTGTATAAAGGAAATGCAAGAGTGCACTTACATTTCACCAGATTCACAGAACAAGATGTTGTTCGGCACTTTAAAGTTATGAGGTTGCTCTGTGTAGTTTTCTTTTAAGTATTTTATGGATTTACAGAAAAACACCTTTTATCAACATCTTGCCCCACTTTACCTACATTATAAAACATGCTGAGGTCATGTCAGGGGAGAGGGAATTGAATTCCTGAAAAATAATTCAAGCAAACGCTGGGCCTATGACCAGCATCAGATTATTTGCCATTTAAAAGCAAGTTATAGAAGTCTTAAGAATATAAGCAAAATTATCCAACGGTGATTATTAAGGTGAGGAAACAGCAAACTTTAAAATGTGCATGAAAAGACTGAAGAAAAAATAAAACGTACTCCAAAAATAATTTCCCTACCAGAGGGGGAAAGCTACACGCCTAAGAATACCCAAGTAATAAACTGCTATAACACGAGAAGAAATGTGACTGAAACAAACAGCATCATGTTGTACAATAGTGGATTGGAGTGGTGTGGGGTTCGACAGAATTGAATTCCTACCTTTGGTCACTACTAAATTAATATAAAAAATAAATCAGGTTATTAAAAACAAAAACAATCCCAAAGCCATGATGCAATCAGAGTCAGAACTGTTGTACCCTACAAAAATAAATAACCATTATGTTTTCAAGTTTCAATGTTGAGCAATAGCAGGGGAAATGAGAAAAAGGTAATGACCCCAAAATAAAATGAATAAATCCCTTGTTTTTATGTATGTATGTATGTATGTATGTATGAACGTACGTATGTATATGTGTATGTATGTATGTGTGTGTGTATGTGTATGTATGTCTGTGCCCTAGGTGGTCTTTCTCCCCAGTCTCTTGAAGACACTGACAGCTCCAATGTCCATCTGTGCGCTCAAGCATTCTCCTCCGGCCCCAGCCCCGGTGCTGCTGCTCACCTTGGAGCTGCCCAGGGCCGGCCTGCTCTGGGCCTTGGGCCTGGTGCTAGTCACCCTGTTGTCCTGCGTGTCAGCCGGGGGCGAGGAGCCGGCGGGGAGCTTGCCCAGTCTCTGCAGCACGCTGCGCTTGGCGGGGGCGGGGGCGTGGCCGTCCAGGGCGGGGGCGGAGCCGGCGGCGGGAGAGTTCGTAAAGGGCACTTTGAACTTGACCCCGAGGCGTCGGAGGGTGACGGGCACGGGCTTGTGGGCGGGCTCTTTCTTTTGGGAGAAGGCAGGTCCCTTAAGGACGCCGGCATACTGGAGGACAGATCCCTCTCCATCACTGTCATCCTGTTCTCCCTCCTCCATGGTAACAGTCACTGCTGCCCTGGGCTCGTCGTCCTCTTCTCTCCCGAGGCGACTGAACACTCCGGTGGGCTGGGGAGGAGGAGGAGAGCGGCTATTAACCCTCGTGTCCATGAGGCGCCACGCGGCAAGCTCAGACATTAAGCTGAAAGGTCTCACCTTGACACTGCTGCTGGTCGTGTCTGCCTTGGACTCCGCTCCCAGCCTCTCAAACACAGAGGTGCGGTTCTTACCTTCGGTATACAAACATAACGCCGTTAGACAGAACGCCACAGACGTTTGTGCCAGCCAGACAGACAAAGGTCTGCATGACATATAGATCGCCAACTAAGCCCCAAGAAAGTACTGAACACTAGAAACAGTGCCAACTTGTACTAGGGCTGCACGATTAATCGTAACGAAGATCGCAATCTTGATTCACACCTCTATGCGATCTCATTTCTACACGAGAACAATTCTGCCATATTTTTTTTCGGGACACCAGCTACGACAAACAAGCGCTCCTACTTTCTCGGTCAACCATGCAGCGTAACGCCACGTGACGCAGAGCAGCAAGAGTAAAATATACACAGTGAGAGCGAGCATGAGCGAGTCATGGGCAAACAAATGACAGTGAAAGAGAGGCTATTTGGCTTGAGTTACGCAGTCTCCCTTTAACGCCATTCAAATGTTCTTGCCGTCAACACAGGTATTATTTTACAGATATCGCAATGTAGGCAATTATACAGTAAGTAGGTCTATACAGTTTTTTTTTTTAAATTTATTTGATCTATTTATTAATTGAGCAATTGAATTAATTGAGAATAGATCAGCTGTTCAGGTGCCGTTTCCAATCACGCCTCTCGAAATGAAAGACGATTAAGCCAAATATATGCAGGAATATTTTGGTGCGCTTCTGTTTTATCTAGCAATGGTTTCTGTTATGGATTCTGAGTTCGGCCTACGTTAGCTCCTCGTACAATCGAACCATAGGTTATTTATTGATTTAAGCGAGGGAGGCATAAAGCTTGCAACTCTAATTCAATCATTTAATTTTGATTAAGCCGCACACATAAGTGCAGCACTGTCTTCTCCAAGACAGTGGCACAACAAACGGGATTCTAATTTTATCCAGAATCGTGCAGCCCTAACTTGTACACTGTCCTTTGAAATACAGAACCAACAAAATCAGGTAGTAATTCACCAGGAATGGTATGTTATCTAAGAAGAGATGCAGACATGAGTATAAGATGAAACATGCATTTAACGTGTATGTTTACCAGCACGCATGAGATCGAGCACACCAAGCGGGCCAGTTTTGCAGTTTCACATGGGTTAGTTCAGCTGCAAGTGTTGATTTGCAATAATTAATAATAATAATAATAATAATGATGATAATAATAATGTATTTGGTAGGTCTGCTAAGCAAGCGGGCAGGAACTGGCGTCGAGGTGCCCAGGCCATTAGGTCAGGCCTACCTTTCTTGGCCTGCTGTGCCAGGATGCGGCGTGTGCGTGCCGTGGTGCCCTTGGGCATGTTGACGATGTACTTGCCTTCCATCTCCGCTGTCACTCGGCGGTGCTTCGCCACTGGCAAGCCACTCCCCTCATCCGCTGGTAGGCTTACAACTAGAAGAGGAAGGAACTGCCATGAAGATACTTATACAGCAGCTACAGCAAGCTAGACGTCTTCACGGGTCCCAAAAATTGGACCCCAAATGAACCAGAGCATTTTTCACAACATGCATGAATTAAAAATAGGGCTGCACGATTAACCGCATCGCAATGGAAACCGCGACGTGGTGTTGTGCGATAATGTAACCTCAAAAGTCTGTGATTAGTTATAAATAATCTTCACGCAGTGCATGCATGACAACCTGCGTGTATTTGTTGCATGCAAGCGCAAAACCCATAATAAAGATGACAGATATTGAGATATAAGGTATCCTGTCAATATTGTATATTTACATGCAGTATTTAATACTATAGTACAGAGCACTTCTAATCTTTGATAACAAAGGAAACAGACTTATGAGAGCTGCTTACTATATCGCAATCACAATATTTGCCAAACTAATCGCAATTATAGTTTTTGATCAAATGGTGCAGCCCTAATTAAAAACTAACCTGAGAACTGTGGATTTTTTTAAAACAGACCCATACCCATTAGGGTCCAAAAGATCCGAAAGAATAAACAGAACCTTAGTTATGTCGCAACAGGCGGCGTCATGTCGCCATCAATAGTCAAGGGATAGTGCAGAAAAGTTGGCTGAGGAACGCACAGGTTCCCACACTCACGCCGCCATCAAATGATAAAAGGAAGCAAATTAATTTAATAACTGAATGGATCATGGTCAGATCCGCAAGCAAGTAAAAGTAAAAGCAAGTCGCCTATATGTTTATGGGCGCTGGCAATAGTGGGCCTATTGCTCACCTGCGCCAATGAATGCATCTGCTGTTTCGTCAAACAATGACAAAGAAATATATTTTTTAAACCGTTCTCAACATTTTGTAATTGCTTCTTTATTAATAATTACATTAATAATGTAAACATATGTATTAATTATCAAGTCATGTTGGTAAATCGCATTTACCCAAGAATCATAGCATTTACATCAGACCCGACCCAGATCCAAGTCAAACACTCAAAAGTTGGACCTGACCCAGTTTGGTCTCAGGTCGGGTCTTGAGATTTCGGGTCTCCGAGGATCCATGAAGACCTCTACAGCAAGCCCAACAGTGTACAATCATATTAAAAGCAGAAACGTTTCAAGGTTTTCAATTGCCAATGGGAGAATTTAAGATCATTTAGGTAATTGAAACCTTGGCCTAAGCTGTTTTTGGTGGTTGTACAGTGCAGTGATGCAGTCACATCCCTGGCTGGCAGATGAAAGCTATATACATTTGTTCCAGGGGTTACCTGTCACTCATCAGCCTGCAGGTTGAGTTGAGTGTTAGTGTTATCACAATGTGACAAAAACACAAACAGACAATTCCAGATCTACAATATTTAGTACCGAAAGCAACGTTTTTGGATCGCTTGATTTGAATATTTTGATGCTTCTTAGAGGAGGAACACACTTTGTAGGCGCACAGAGGAGGGACTTTTTATAGCAACAATACCTTTGCTGCTCTTGTTTGCCTGTTTGTTGGACACTGTGACAGAGAGACTGTTTTCTGAGCGGCAGACTGGAGTATTTGGTGGTGACTCATGGCTCAGGGCGTTGGCAATCATACGAGTAGCAGCTAAGAAGCAAACCAAAAAAAAAAACACCATCTTTTCAGAAAGTGGTAAAACACAAAACAAGTTTTGGAACCACACCTAGAACATGCTATATGAGAGGAGAAAATTAAACAAGTTGTTAACTTACGGGTTTTAGCAGTCCTTCTGAGCTCAGCTTTAACACTGGTCTGTCCTGCAGAAATGGCATCCGTGGCCATCTTGCACATGTCCTGTAGATGGACAAAGATACAGGCTAGGGATATAACATGTGATTGATGCAGAAGGTTAGGAACAAAAGCACTGAGGAAAAAACACCTTTGTAAAGTTCATACAATTGTAATAATTTGAAGACGCATCACGGTAGAAAAATACTTGCTGTTACAGTAGGTGAAGAAATTGTTATCTTGGGCTATCCGACTGGTTAACACAATGCTTACATCACACATTGGCATATTCTTTCTAAATGCACTTTAGATTACCCTGTCAGCACAGAATTATGTAGACTGTGTTTACACTTACTCACTTTGTTTAGTGCTCCTCTCTAACTATTATGATCACAAAAACATACAATAAAAATAATAAAAACTACCATCCCTTGCCATTTGTTAACTGTGTTATGTAAGAAATCTAGGAATTGAAGGACCTCATTTTTTAGCTGATTGTGTATTAAGTAAATTATTATTTACATTTGACATAAAAGCATGGATAGATTTTAGCTAATGCCATTATAGCAAATTGTACTTAAGTTATCTATGAAGATAATAATAAAAATAGTTATTTCAATGAATACTTTGAAACTTTAAATGTTTTATTATGATTTCCAAAGCCAAAAACCTAGTAAGGATGCTCTTTCTAAACATTCGACAAGTTCAGAATTTCACCTCGTGATAAAACACAAAAAAACATTTTGTCCCCACCTGCCTGTAGACCTGCTTGGCATGTTTAAGGACTGCGATAATGTCACCAATGACTGTGATGCCCAGGTCCATCATAATTTCCTTACTGAGATCCATCAGCATGTTCTTTTGAATTCTGCAGTGTGATGAACAATCACAATTTGTGAAGTGCTAAACCAAAATATACATACATTAAATACATGGTTGCAAATCAAGAAGATTATCAATTTGCACAGTTATTAACTTTTCAAAAAGAATTGTAACTAAAGCTATTAGTCTATAACTTCTGACCAGTTTGACATTAATTAAGATAATTTTGGAGACACCGCCAAGTGAACAAGTTGTGAGTAGATGTTTGACAGCTGTGTGCTGTGTTGCTTGGTGAACTTTAAGACAATTGAAACATGTATTAATCGGTGTAAATATTTTGTTCAGTTTGCCCTTGTGCAGACAACAAGCTAAATCCCAATTTACTACTCCAGTGAAAAACTGAAATGAAGACTGACTAGTGACAATATAACTGTTTATTGATGACTATCTTCTATAGTTCTACTGTTTATATGAATGTTTTATACTATATACTGTTTTATATGTGGGCAAAACTGATGGGGTAAAAAACGTGCCATGCATGGCACATCATCAACATAGATGCATTACCTATTGTCCACAAAGGAAACAGCATAGGTGACAGATAATCCAGCGGGGATCCCTGCATCCATAAAGAATTGAATCCATTCTGAGGTGGCTGAAAAATACAAATGTGGTTTATTCGAGTGACAACACACAATGTTTTGTTATTTCAGTATTAATAACCATATTATATAGTATGTTGAAATGTTTTCCTAAATTACTACAAAGGTATGAGGTGGGGCCCAGTGATTAATTTGTGCCGGAGCAATCCTCCTAACCTGCACCTATTTGATTGGATGTGGCACCTCATTTTCTGTCAGAAACTAATAAATAGCCACTTCTGTTATTTTATTTCCTATCGCATACCTAGCCTATACATATATTTTGCTGTAGCAATCGACATTTGTATGATTTTGTATAGATTTCGTAAATTATTTGTAACCCCCAATTTTTCCACGTACCCCCTGCAAGCTGCTTAACTACCCCTAGGGGTACGCGTACCCCTGGTTGGGAACCACTGTACTCTCTGTAAAAAGTTGCTCTTTGTGTGAGTAAAATTGTATTCTCTAGTATACAGAATAGGTCGCGTATGAATAATAGCAATATACCAACCTGACTACATGTTGACGAACTGAACACACGCTGTATATGGCCAGCTGGATGCTATTTTTAAAACAGCCAAGAACCGTCCTTTGGTGCGGTCCAGATAATATACGAGAAGCACTGACAGAACTACGTTCAGATCTACATTTATACATTCCTGTATGCAACACCGCAAACGCAATGATATTAGAAGCACAATAAAACAAATGTAGCCGTTTTTAGCCAGTAAACAACAGTACAATGGCAGCAAATGTACAACGTATTGAATTCACAATATGGTGTCTCTGCCCTATGCTATATATAGGACATCATTTGGTTTCATTGTATACTTGGCTAGCAAGTATGGCTAAGCTAGTGGTGCATATTTGAACATTTAACAAACAGACTGCAACATAAAGTTACACCAACATAGCACTTAACATGTTTAACAGTTTACATTGTTAATATATATTTCATTAGTCTCCAGTTGACTAGTTTCATTCAATAATAATAAAGTAGCCTACAGTACCGGTAGCGCTGTTGCTAGTAGTAAGCTAATACAGATACCGTACAAGTAGATAACACCTACTGTAGGCCTAGCTAGCATTGTTAGCTATGAATCAGCCGCGATCGGTCTGCAAAACATACGAACGTATTGTGAGTTATATTTTTCTATATCTTTCAAATAAATAATATAGATATTGTTAGCTGAAATTCCTCACCTGTTGTCACAGACGCCATATTTACAAACGTGCGGACAGCTGCATTCAACCGGTTCGCTCTCTTCACATGACGTCATTTCCGTGAGTGTGCTTTACTTGACCACTAGAGTGCAATATAGACCACGGTTTGTGACCCACAACTAAATTACATTTGCCAATGACCTGTATTATATTGTTACTGAAATATTCTATTATATATCACATCACACATATCACACATATCACACATGCCTATCTCTGGTTAGGCATGCAGTCATGAGACATAACAACAATAACAAACCTAGGCTATTTTAACATAGGATAATATGAGGTTTCCACTGCAAAAATAAAACGTTCTACAAAAGTAGACTAGGCCATATCTTGCTCTGAAATGTTTAAAGATTAGCATTGTCTTTCTTACTACAGTTAAATAAAATGATACAATCATATATCCTAAAAAGCTTACTGTTACATGTCTGTTTGCATCATTCATCTTGAAAAATCTTTATGATGATTGTGTCACTAGAGATTTGTCAGGTCCTTCTCTATAACATGTCATGGGCAATTTTTTATTGTCACCATTACACTCATAACGTTATGTTATGTGTAAGTTACTACACTTAGGCCTACCATTTTTAACAGACTTACAATATGTATATCGTCTTGATATACATGTTTGTGACACACAACACATTTTCTAAAAAATGATTGTTGCCTGGGCTACTGTGTTGAAATCCTACATGTGGCCTCTTATAATTAATGCATGTTAAATTATTTGAATGTATTGCCTTTCCCCAGCAAGCATGTTGACCAACCCACACCCATTTCTATTCCTACAGTATGTGAAATGAATTGCTTTCCCATCTTTCATTCACATATGCAGGCTATATATTGGTGTTGTTACTTTTTTAGTGAACTAATAGCTGGACTATTATCAATTTAAAAGAGAAAAACGATTTGACAATATGTTGTTTATTAATGTAATTTGTTTACAGCTAGAAAAATCTAAGGTAGTAAGTCAAACAATCATTAAAGGGAATAGCTTATAACTTAAGCAGTCCATGAACAGTATTTAGTCTCCCTCTATTAATTAAATGTAATACAGAAAAAAACGAGTTGGAGTTTAAGAAAGGAAATCGGTTAACAGAAAGTTAGGGATGACAAGATACTTTTTGGTCCTTTTCAGGTGATTTTGTGGAGAACAATTGTGTGTGTGTGTGTGTGTGTGTGTGTGTGTGAGAAGTGCAGAAAATGTTCATGTTACATTTAATGAGATATGCATCAAACAGATATACATGTAGTTATTAGAGCACCTTTATAAACTAAGTATCAGTATCAGCATCATAGCATTTTCCAAGACAGGGTTGCTCTGAACCATATCAATTCACACATTTCAGTTTTTTTTTTTTCTTTTTCTTAATCATAACAAAATCTTTGCTTCACATAAAAACAAACACATTTGAAATGCACAAAAAGCTGCAGGTGTCTATTTAGAAAAAAATAATTGTTTAAATTATAAACATTGTCTCTCCAGGTATATTTTTTCATAGTCCCTAAACCTACATGTCAATGATTTATCAAATGTTGCAGTAATTATAAATGCCATATTAATAGTTTAACAGGAATTGATAATTAAAGCAATATATCATGACACTGGACAAAGTAGCAGAGAAAGTGCCACATTTTAAGCACTGTGTGATATTCATGTGATTTGCTACATTCAGTTTATCCAAAAGGATAATGAGTATTGCCTTTAATACACCACACTATACTTTAATACATAACAATATCTCTATAAGATGATAAGGGCATTTTGGATACAAAAATAAAACAGCTACCAGAAATCAATGACAAATTGGCACAGAGGAAAATATCAATGTGATCAAAGTTAAATCTCTGCAGTGCAGGTACAGTAAAATGTTTTGAGATTTGAATATCGCACCTGGCAGCATAACAAATTATTCATTGTTATGTCACACTATTATACTGTAAAATCATATAGCATATACTATTACAGAGTCTCCAGAAATTTTGATGCTGAGAATAAACCAAATAAATGCAATGCTGGCTCCCATAACAGACTAAATATAATCCTTACTGCACAATTCAAAACTGTAAATTTGTTGTATGGAGACTCAGCAATAGCTTTGTGTAATTTACCATACAATGTGAAATTGCTCTCTCATTTATTACTTCATATTATTGTAAATAGCACCACAGAAATCTATATACATGAGAACTAATGAATATGCATCATGCTTATTATAACCCCAGACCACATTTGATTGTTCTTAGAGATTAGGCAAAGGCATCGTCAACATCTGTACAAACACAGGCCTTTGAAGGACAAATTATTATTAGGTCTGCCCATTTCTGATCACCAAGAAGCACATTTGAAACAAAACATGTAATCAGTTAAACTATCCATTTTATGAATACACTCGTTTTAATGTTTATTTGCTGAAAAGTAACATATGTTTAGCTAAAGACAATAAAGGATGCAATCTAACAGTATTATTTGCAATTATCCTTCAAATACACAATCAATTTGAAAAGTTATTCTGCTCTTTGCACACAAATGCATATTGACACACATTTAGCTTTTAAAGAAAAAGTTAAGTCATTACTCTGTATGAATACTTTTTAATATTTAAAGTAATAATATTGACATTCAATCATAATGTTTCCTCATTTTGATAAGATAAATCTCAGGTGTAGGATCTAGGTGTCAGTAGTTCTGGGACAGACCATACAGAGAAAAATAAACAATAAAATGAGCAAGACAAAGGCAATTAAACTGCAATGTAACCTCATGATAAATAATACACGTTTGTCCTGGATAGTGCTTTATATATAAAACATATAAATACACATTATTATAGGCAGTGAGATTGCGCTTCATGTTAAGGAATAGGGGAGTACTTTAATTTTATATTATATTATATTATATTATATATATATATATATATAGAGTCCTTTTAGAAAAATATGTATTTGAAAACTAACCTCAATATAATTTCTTCATTGACAAACCTAAACCCATATAGACCTGCAAACATTCATATTTTACAATCATGTTACATACACTTACAAATACACTTTTCCTGTATATACACGTATATGCATATAGGCTTACACGTAGAATTTTTGACACTGAAAAACTTTCAAAGTGCACAACATGCCTCTGAAGTTGCCAAATAAAAATACAATAAAATAAGTAAATAATAATAGTTACAATGAAATAATAATAGTAACAGTTATAAGGCAGTTGCCTCCCAAAATAACATGAAACTTTGGCAGCAACTGTACAAGTAAAAGCAGAGGACAATGCAAAACAAAATACAAACATTTAACAAAATAAAAATATATAAAACAATTTTCACGCAACCATAGGAAAATAAAACTGTAAAAGTTCACAGGCAAAATAGAATGCTTTTTCAGAATGACCTAATCTCATATTGTTTCCTGTCCGCTTAATTTGTGCACACTCACATCAACCTCAGTAAAGAAAGAAATAAGTGGGCCAGGCGTCTCTGAGTGGACACACCCACAACAAATGCACCTCTGACCTTGCCACCACTGTGGCCATATAGGGGAGGTACAGATGCCACCTGGACCCAATGCTTAGAGGTTGTCCTCATCACTACAAAGTCTCTCAATAAAGGCATGTATTTGCATCTGGATTCTTCTGTGACGCAAACTATCAAAGTTCAAGCAAAGCTCAAAAACTCATGTAGGTATTCCTAACCACCTCGTGTATTTTTTTTCTCTTAAACAGGATGCTAACAATTCCTGCATTTAGAGTGGAAAATACTTGACTTGATGACAATACTTGTGGGGTGGCACATGCTAATGTAGCATTGACTGTTACTTTGAGTCATGAACCAGACACTTGAAAACAACTGGTGAACACACGTGTGTTTGGGCCCAAAAAGATGAGGTTTTGTTGTATCGAGGCGGATATTATGCAAGCATGAGAGGTCATCCATCTTCAAAGTTGGCAAGAGCGCATTTAGGTTTTTGCTTTCTTAACATTTGGCTCCAGAGATGGATATTTCAGCTGGGACTCATATCTTCTCCATCACACCTCTATTAGACACTCTAGCTTGTTTATGTCCTTCTCCAGCCTCAGGCTCGTTTCACGGTGCTTCTTCATTTACAACAATGGCTCAGCAGAAGACAGTGGCATTCCTCTTGCATCTTGTGTTTGTCCCTAGACCTTTTACACTTGTGTCTATGTGCGCGTGCATATATACACACACATACATATACATATATATATATATATATATATATACACACACACACACACACACACACACACACACACACACACACACACACACACA
>JAODUH010051620.1:0-14695 GCA_027564835.1 Typhlichthys subterraneus
AGCAGAGGCTTGACTAATGATGTTGGGGACCTAGATGAGTTCTGGACCCTTTCTGCTGTTCCTTTCCCATGGGGGGGGGAGGGGGGGCGGCCTGTCGTACATGTCTCTCAACCTCTCTCTGTCTGTCTCTCTCTCTCTCTCAGTCTCTCTGTAAGGAAATTATTGATTTTAGAAGAGATCCTTAAAAAAGCCTGGTATGCGTGTGTCTCTGTGTGTGTGTGTGCGTGCACATTTGTGCATGTGTGTGCATGTGTGTGTTGGGCTGTGCTGGCAGCGGTGCTGTGCTTGTAACCCGGCAACAGGCAGGGGTGAAACTCTTCATCCCTATAGGCTGGCCGCTTTCTCCCCGTGCGTCTCTAGGTCCTATTCAGTGTCATTAAACACACGTGCACGCACACACAACAGCATGCACGTGCACACACACACACACACACACACACACACGAACGCAGACAGACACACGAACACACACACTCATGAATGCACACGCACACATATACACATGCACAAACACGCACTCACACGCACGTGCACACACACACATGCACGCACACAAATGCACGCAGGCACACACACATGAACTCACACACATTAATACACACACACACACACACACGCGCAGCAACCTCTCCCTGCCCTGGAACCTTTCGCCAGGTTACCTCTGGTTACAATGAGGCGGCCTGACGAGAGAAATGTCAGCGCCGTTTCCTTAAAGGTGAAAATGAGTCTAGAGCCAGCACAGTGCGGTGTTCAAGCTCGTTCTTGAGAAAAGTTATGGGTGACGTCACAGAGGGTTTGTCCATTTAGTCTATGGGTGATGTCATGGAGGGTTGGTCCATTACACAGTGTGTGACGGCTTTGTCCATTTGTCTATGGGTGACATCACAGAGGGTTTGACAATTTAGTTTATTGGTGATGTCATGGAGGGTTGGTCCATTACACAGTGTGTGAAGGGTTTTTCCATTTGTCCATGGGTGACATCACAGAGGGTGTGTCCATTTATATACACAGTCTATGGTGACGTCACGGAGGTTTGATCCATTTACAGTCTATGAATTGTAGGGCTGGCCGATTTGGGCTAAAAATCTAATCTCGATTATTTTCAGTATGATGGATGATAACCATTTGAATCGATTTTATTTTCTTCATGACAAAATATTACTCTATATAGACCTACTTGAAGAGGGCACTGTTAAGTTGCCATCAAATGTTTGACAGAAGTTTAGCCACCACAACTACATAATAAAAACTAGAAGGCATTTAATTCCCTTCAAAACTTCAAGGTATAATAAACATAAACCCCTCACAGAGTTTGCTAAAGTTACCGCTAGCATAACTACCTAACGTTAGCTGGAAGACCATTATTGAATCACATTCACAATGTTATTGAAATGAATTATTTTTGTTTGCCATTGTAACGAGGCGATTACAAGCGCAGACAGACGAGAACGAACACTGAATGACGAGCAAAACGTGCACGGAGAAGCGATTGGCAATTAACCGCATTTAATACTTATATTAGAACAAACACTGAAGACAATACTGTCGTTACAGCCAAGAGGAGCGAGCAGACAACCGTTCATTTGAATGCAGACAGTGGACAGCTTACTGAATTTGAGACTTCATGAAGCAACGGCGGTAATAATAATATAACGCAAACATATTAGCAAGTCGCACTGGCATGCCTAGTTATAACACTTCCAAAAATGGTCGCAAAATGCAACTAAGGGTTCGAACCCGGGACCTTCTTGCTGCGAGGCCAAAGTGCTATCCACTGGACCGTACAGTATTTAGCCTCACATTCACCCACACACTGATGGCGATTGTTGCCATGCAAAGTGCAACCAACCACCAGGAGCAGTTAAAGGTTAGGCATCTTGCTCAAGGATGCTTACAGGTAGGTCAACACCGGGGTTTGAATCCACAACTTTCCGGCTGGGAGCCCAACACCCAGACCACTAGACCATCCTGCACCCACATGCCACCTAACTCTGAGTTCGTTGGCCACTCTATGCAACAGTGCCACTGCAGTGCATCGCTCCATGACAATGATGAGATGACAACGGTAGAGAAAAGAGAGAGGACTGTAAAAGCTGGCCCACACAACAAGATATTGAGACAAGATAAGCAACCTTGGAAAGGCTAATGTATTGGCAGATATATACACCTGTCCTCGAAATATTTTAGTAGCCAAATATGCATGTGGTTATTGTCCCGTATTTTTCCCTCAAACTTTCTCTTACGCAATCACTTGTTTTGTCAGTACCAGCCAATGAAATGCCTTCTTTCCATTGGCTGGTATTGACACGGCCCATCTGGGATCTTATGAAAGAGATTTGAGTCCTAGCGATTATGATTACACATAAGGATTACTACAGTGCATTGACTAGTGCGACTACACCCAATCTCAAAATTGTTCTTGAAAGTTGCGTAGTGTGGCCCTGGCTTTAGTTCCCTTTGCAAAACGTCATTCCCTGTGTGGCCAGGGAATGAGGGTGCTTTATCTGCGTTCACGCATACACTGTAGCTGAAGCAGGCGCGTGCACGCACGCACGCACGCACGCACGCACGCACCCACGCACGCATGCACGCACAAGGAACTTGAGAATTCTTTGTTTTTAATGACTAATTTGTAAGGACATTTTACTTTAAAGAAGAGTTCTCAAAGTTCGCGTAACTGTGTCTCATCTCATGGGGATAATATATTCTATATATATTATTTTTGTACATTTTCCAAATCAATTAGAAAAAACAAGAATCTCCTTCACATACTTCACTACAGTAAGGTATGCAACTCAGGTTCACATATGGAAAATTGGGACTTATCCTTTCTAGGGATTCTGAGAGATCCATCACTCAAGCAAGCAGCTGGAATTGAATTGAATGCTAAAACATTTGCGTAGAAAAATAACATAATTATATTTATTTATAATAAATCTGTTAGAAGGAAACCTTGCTTGCTAAAGGCAGCTGGCTTTCTCATTAGTGTCTCCAGCATGCATTCTGATTTCATTGCATCCATGATCCTGATCTTTTTTGGTCCTTGATTCCAATCCAGTCAGTTAATATTTAATATCCGCTGAGGTCAAAATCTATTGTTTGATGTATAATACAGGCACACACATACCTATATGAAGGTGCATTGCTGCCTCCTATCTGAATTATGATGTTTTCCGACGCAAGCTTCAGTTTATTTTCATAACTCATTCAATCAGAAAGTTGAGTGTTTCAACATGTGGGAGGGGAAACTCCACCCTTCCATCTGACTTTGTGTTTACCATTAAACATAGCCTCCAGCCCAGGGACAGTGTTGTGCCGTGATTAGGACTGGTCAAGCAGAAACTTTTGTTTGGTATAGTTCAATTAAAAAGCCGCTTAATTGGCCTGTATTGCAATCTCCGTCTGACCAAACATAACCCAGGCAAAATTATATGCAACAGGAATTATTGGGAAATAATTTCTGCAGTGTAGGCACCTGATTTTGTCCTCTTTGATTAAAAGCTCGCAAGACAGGACATATAGCTTGACAAGCCTGACACACTTTCTGTTGTGAAATTATTAACACAATTTGCGTATACTGTGCAATAGGCATTACTGTACTCTTGAATATTCATTTTCATTTGTGATATGTTAAGTTCCCCACCTCCTGCATTGGTCCACTAGAACAGGGGTTCTCAAACTTTTCAGCTCGCCAACCCCCAAAATAACAGTGCCAGAGACTTGTGACCCCCACTATCCCCAGAGGTGGTAGAAGAACAGTCATATTATTACTTGATAGTATGTAAATATAGGATAGTAGCAGAATACATCAAAGTAATTAAACTGTACTACTACTAATAATTATGTCTAAACTATGCCATTTTAATAATTTTTTAATGTTTATAATTTCTGAAAATCAATTTGTGACCCCATCATCTGTGTGTCCTGACCCCCCAGGAGGACCCCCAGTTTGAGAACCACTGCACTGGAAGATACAAAGATACTGTACATAACAACATCCACTCTAAATGTCTAAAAAACTGTATGTATCTTTTCAAGATGTCCACACACTTCCATTTTATTGAGGCAGATTATATGAAGATTTATAGTAATCTACTGATCAGAAACATTCCACCAATAATTGTATTGTTACATTGGCAAAGGTCCAAATGATCCAAAACAGAAAATATTTAGTCTAAAACACATACCAATGGACTGCTGTTGAATAATTTTATATTAGCTGGCAGACGTGCTTAATCTTCCATACAATATGTTCTCCATCATACATGTAACTCCAGTTTACATGTAAACAATTACCACAGAAGCACATTGACCTTTTCATTGACACCTGAAATTATCCAAAGGGGGGGACCTGTTTCCTCCTAATCGTACCCACCTCCCTAGCGGCCGTGAATACACACACCACCTTTCTTAATGAGTAGCATGCAGATAAGCCATTCTGCCGCACGCATCGCGTCGAATTGAGAGCGCGTGGCTGTGCGGTGCTTAGCTACGGCCTTGTGGTTACAGGGTTGGGGAGTGGGGGGGTAAGGCTGATGGCACTTTACTACTTAATAATTGACACTAGACACGGTTGCTCTGTTCTGGCTGCACACACAGAAAAGAGCTGAGGAGAAGGGCTTTCTCTCTCATCCTCTCTCACTCTCTCTCTGTCTGGCTATGTTGCATGTGCACGTTGCTTTGCAGATTTATTTATCCCTGTATCTTTCTCTTTTATCGAGCAGACCTATTTTGTCCTCTTCTCCCTTCAAGCAATCAATCAATCAATCAATAAAATCAAACAAACCTTTATTACATACTAAGGTCCAACAAGCAGATAAAATACAATATACTGAACTGTGTAATGAAAATAGTGGTCTTGTGGTTTTCCCCCCCGCTTTACATCTCTTAGCTTTTCCTGCCGCACCGCAGGTCATGCAGGCAAACAGCCATGTGTGTGTGTGACAGTTTTGTTTTCTGGGTTTTTGGAGGGCTTCATCTCGCGTACTGGCTGAAGGCCGAATGGCCGAGGCCAGGTCAACGTAGTGGCGCTGCGGCGGTGAATGTTTAATGGGCCCAACTGTGAATATTTGATGAGAATGAATCAGGGTGGTAGGGAGATATGAGAGAGAGAGAGAGAGATGGCGGGGATGACCGGCAGAGAGAGAGCAGGGTAATGTGTGTGTGGAAATAACCCAGTGGTTCTTAAACTGGTCATCTTGGAGGTTAGGAGGCTCCATAGGGGGTCATGCATGTCCAGGGTTCCCACTGGTCATGGAATTTCTTGAATATCAAGGAATTTTACAAGTCTAAATCTATTCCAGACATGTAATGGATACATTTTTGGGTCGAATCGTGGAATTTCATAGAATTATATTTGCAGCATGTCTCAATTTTAGTTTCCATTCATCCAAATTTGATTGGTTACGTGGTATTATATTTTGAGACGTCTCAACAAATCTTGAAATTATTGGTCTGAATGTTTCCCCGCAAAAGGTCTTGGGTTAACTCCCAAAAAAGGTATTGGGTTAGGCTTCCTCCAAAAGGTCTTGGGTTAGCCCCCCCCAAAAGGTCTTGGGTTAACTCCCCAAAAAGGTATTGAGTTAGTCCCCCGAAAGGTCTTTGGTTAACTCCACGAAAAGTCTTGGGTTAGACCCCCCCCCAAAAAAAGCTTGGGTTAGCCCCCCCCCAAAAGGTCTTGGGTTAACTCCCCAAAAAGGTATTGGGTTAGTCCCCCGAAAGGTCTTTGGTTAACTCCCCGAAAAGTCTTGGGTTAGACCCCCCCCCAAAAAAAGATTGGGTTAGCCCCCCCCAAAAGGTCTTGGGTTACACACACAGAGAGAGAGAGAGAGAGGGAGGTAGAGAGAGGTAGAGAGAGGTAGACAGACACACAGAGAGCGAGAGGGGAGTGAGACAGACACAGAGAGAGATAGACGGACACAGAGAGAGACAGACACAGAGAGAGATAGACGGACACAGAGAGAGAGACAGACACAGAGAGAGATAGACGGACACAGAGAGAGAGAGACAGACACAGAGAGAGAGAGGGATATTTGTAACTTAAGTAACTCCCTCTCCACGAGATACTACCATATAGAGTTTCTTTATTGAGACAGTAGAGCGAATGAGAGTCTATAAAACGTGGTATAAATGGGCGGACGGGGGGTGCTGGTAAGAATGTGAGTATGTTCTCTTCTTACATAATACAAGACCTTCCTAGAAAGCTAAGTGGATGCCGAGCTGTTCTTGTGTGTGTGTGTGTGTGCGTGCGTGTGACAGTTGCAGTACCTCTCTAGGCTTTTCGAACAACCTAGAGAGGATAATCTATTTCTGATCACATACACGCCACCGCACTGTCAATCACGTGGCGCATCGCCGCGGTAACTGCAGGCTTGCCACTATCGCAGCCTTCGAGGCTATAGATTTCATTTCACGTGTGTCCCATCCTTCATATCTGACAAGATAATGTGCACTTTATTACCATGTGCTGTGTGTCATGTCGAGTGAACAGCGACATGCGTCAGGCCTTTGATATTAAAGGTTTGTTTTTATTGACAGTATGCGGTACTATGTCAATAATGACACAATAGCTACAATGTCCTATTGTCGCTATTGTGGATGTGAGGGTAGAATTGAGAGCTATCTTAAAAATAATTATGAACCTGAGATATTGTAAGTCAAAAGCCAGTTATGCTGACATTGCAAAGCACCGTTGATAAGGCTGCTGTAGCTCTGTGCCAGCGTATTCATGTGATTGACAGGCAAGTCTGATGGACCAATCAGGTCAAAGAGGCCCTGATTGGTCACAATTTTTATATTATATTTTAACTTGTATGGAGGCGGGAGCTATCTACCAGAGCTGATATTCTCACAGAGCATTTCCCTCAATGCTGTCTACGGCATTTCTAACAAATTGCATGAGTTTATAGCTGTAAAATGTTGCCTACAGCGTATTTAAACTAACCTAACGCAACAGATGGTTTGTTACGCAGAACCATCTGGGAAACCGTTCATTGAAACTGTTCCTTGGCAGGTGATTGGATGAACTGATGGTGATTTATCACCGTCGGTTAACGTCACACCTACGCCCGTACGATGCTGATGCAGTCAGAACCACTGGTGGTTCGGACTGAAGCGCAGCGATTTCCAGGTTGTCCATACTGATACTCGTGACGAAGTCAAACCGAAGCTGGCAAGATCAGGATGGCTTCACGAGGTCACCTTTTCAACTGTTGCACTGTCAAAACACACTTCTTGCATCTTGTGAATTAAACAAGTCTGTTTAAGGTGTGCTACGTGACTAACCATGTGTGTGTGGCACGCTGGATTAATAACGCCAGGAGAGGAGGAACAGATAGCAGAACAGAACATGTTGGCGCTTTATCGCTCAGTGGGTGTTTTGAATGTCTAAGCCAGTTATCATCCTGAATACATTTTTGGAAATGAGCTATTGCCACAATGGTTTCAGTTATTTTGATACTGCCTGGCAGGATATATTTTGTTTTGTTAAGATCTAAATAGCTGCCAACATTACCACTTAACAGTTAACACATCTTCCCACAGTCCTCCCCTGTAGTAAAGTATTTTGTCAAACTTAAAATGTTTAAAAATGTCTTAATTAATGTATTGCGTGAATAGAAGACATTTTGTTTTGCATATCTTTTATTGACTCAGGCTTTGCTAATCGTTTTACAAGATGCAAACTAGCTCTATATAATAAACTGTGAACATGCTGTACAGTAAAGCCTTATAGAAGGCACATTTGTGGCAGGGAATTAACTGTACAAAGAAACACACAGAACGTTTACTCATAAATTAATTGCCTTGGTAAATATTAGTTCTCCTTTTGTTATTATCTTAATTTGCAGGTCATTTTAAATAACGATACTTTCCAAAGAGATGGATGTTTGAGTTGCTGTTTGACACACAGACACACACATACTCAGCGCACACTGCTGTTAACAATATTTTAGCTAATAGCGTTATGTAACGGTAGGATTATTGACAGTTTTACTATTGCAGTGTTTGGGTTGTAGTGTTTTTAAAAAATGTTTAAAATGAGGACAAGCAATTTTAAGAGTCTTGCTAGTGCTAGTGACAAGTGTCTTTCATGTATAGAGCATCGAAATCACTAAAACGCTTTTCTTATAAATAAGTGCCTTCAAGAAAGTTGTTGACACTGCTGTTGTTTACATCGAATAACCCTACACACCCTCTCAACAAATTCAATACAGCTTCCTCAAATCTCTTCTTAAAATGAAATTAAATGAATTTTCTACAACAGCTTCAGCTATGCTGAGTAATCTTTGTTATGGGATATACTAATATACTACGTGTTAGTAAAAAGGCTGCCAATCCACAAGATGCCTAGATGCCTGCATTTATTATAGGGAGGATACAGTTTGGAATATTTGCCTGGCGGTAAATAAATAATCACTACAGTATTTAATGTAATCAAACCTACCTATTAAACATGTGGTCTAATTATAGAGATTAAACCTGCAATATATTTACAGTGTATAAAGGAAGATTTGTGATGGAGTTTGTGTTCCTGAAAATCAAATATAATTTAAACTGTCAAATTTACCGCAAATGAATATTGGCCCCAAATATCAGTCCTCCTTGATTACTGACACATCGGTCTAGTCGTGCTGCATAGTGAGTGACATACAGTGGGTTTTTTACATCTGGTAACGTATCTTTGTGATAATTTACAGATTACCTGGCCACACCGTGACCATACACCCATCAATGCTGTTTTATTATCGGTGATATGTCTTTTACAGTTTACTGGTCACATAATGCATTGTATTTTTTTGTGTCCAGGGTTATGCAAACACATTATGTTATCACACAACTATTAGAACCAGTCCGGTTGGATTTGAAGGTGAACAGGCAGGAATGCGTTTGTGTGACGAGTATGCATACTTAGTTTTTTACCTCTTATCATCTTACCAAAAGTTTAATTGTGTAAATTGTGTGTGTGTGTGTGTGTGCGTGTGTGTGTGTGTATATGTGTATATGTTTGTGGTTGGAAATTATCTGTTCTAGCCATCGCCAGGGTTATAGCACTGCCCCTCCCCAAATGAGCCAATCACCTGCTTTTTAACTGCAAAACATGAACCTATTCAACCAATCGTGTTGTTGCACTGATGCAAGCCAACTGTTGCACATGCTTAGTAGAAGTTTAACCTGCGGGGAAAACCGCTTTTTACACCATATTTTGGGGTAAAGTCACCAAATGTTTTCGTCAGATTTGACTCTCAGTTGTATGCAGTTGTCCCAGTGACCATTTAAAATGTAGTTATGGCTCTCCATTCATTTCAATGTAGTCTTCCTAGTAACTGCCCGGAGGCATTTCAAATATGGCTGTGAGTGGCGAGACTTGCCTGTAAGTACTTTGGTTATAGTGTGTCTCCTTGCACATTAAGACTAGCTTATCCAAGGCTTACTGTAGATGTAACATTAAGGCTAAACTATCCAATTGAAGAGGCACAGTATGGGCAGGGGGTATTTTTGGAACATTGAATAACATGCCATTTAGCAACAACCTCCATACAGTATTTGATATTTTCAGCATTGTTAATATAAGATGCTTTTGAAATGTACAGTATATTGGCATTTACTATACATTGGTTTCTTGACATGCAACCTGTTATCTTTCCGGTAATACAATTTAATGAAACCTTACTTAAACATATTTTAAAATGCACATTGTGATAGGGCCAGTTTCACCGGCAGGATTAAGTCTATAGTTTTGGACTAACATTTGTCAATGGAGATTTTAGTTTTAGACATGGCTAAATCCATGTCTGTGGAACTGGCCCATAGAGAAGAGAGCTCTGTGGGGTGACTTAGCATACAGTAGCTGTGATCATTTTTCTTAGGCTACTCTAGGTAATTGCATGCTGTATAATATGTTGTTTGGTTAGATAACATAGCCATGTTGAGGTTCACTAGCATAAAGCAGACCTTAATGATATACTGTACTGTATGATAGCAGTTACTTTCATGCTTTTCCTTGACTACTGTACAACCGTAGATGCCTGCCTTCTAAATTTCAATGAAGGTTTTGCCATTTAACATAACTTAAAATCTGCTTGACTATTAAATAAACTGGAGTCGGGAACCAATTAAGACGCTTTGCAGGCTTTTACAACAATGTTGTTTGGCTATCGGAACATATCTCCTTTAGACCATGGCCTCTGTGTTGACAGTGTTGTGTGGGGATGGGTGGCATGCATGGTAGCCCCAGATATAGGCTTTCCTTCTCCCCAGAGACTGAATGGGGAGGTGGTAATGTGCAGAATATAAAATGCTGGTGGGTTTATCTCTCTCTCTCTCTCTCTCTCTCTCTCTCTCTCTCTCTCTCTCTCTCTCTCTCTCTCCCCACAGTTTGTCACACTGACACACATACACACCGGGATATTAGGCAAAGGCATTTCAGAGGCACTAGTGATATGAGGGCTTTGGCATATTGGAGCCTTATGAATGCTGTCACGTATACTGTGTGTGTGTGTTTGTGCTAGGCTGTAGGGCGTTATTATATTACAGGTAAGAAGCTAAACTAGAGGCGCTCTCTCTCTCTCTTTCTCTCTCTCTCTACCCCTTGACCCTATACAGTAATAGGGATGCAAGAGTTTAAAATGCTACTGAAGATTTAATATCTTAAGTCCTAAATTGTTAGGAGCTTTGAGCTTTAGACTGGACTAGAGTTCCACTAAAGGCTTCAAATCATGGGTTTACTGGGCTATCTTGCAGCCTTCCCAACAATGACGCACACACCTACAGCCACTATACTACGTGAATGCACACTGTACACTGATTAGTTCTCCCACAAAAAAGGAAAACTCATATCGAATCATCATCCATTTCCACCAAACCTCTGGATCTATACAATCTCTCACACACACACACACGCATGTGTGTACGTGTACGCACACACACACACACACACACGCACACACAGATCCAAGTAGTGCAGACCTGAGGATTAGCTGACTGACATTTAAGCACGCTAAGCTATGCTATGGCACAGTAGGACGCATATGTCTGCCTTACCTAACCGGATTAGTGCATGACACTATTTCAACACACACATACACACACACGCACACACACTATTCAACGGTTTACTTGAAGCCCTAATTGATTGAGGTGTGTGTGTGTGCGTGCGTGTGTGTGTGCGCGTGTATGTATGTATGTGTGTGCGTGTGTGTGTGTGTGTGGAGTGGGCACATTGGAACAATGGTGGGTAGTAAACAGGCATGCACACTGCTCACCGCGCTGTGTGAGTCATATGTACACCTGTTTCCCAATTAGTGAAGAGTCATGCTAGCCTCCCGCTATGTCTAGAGAACAGGTTGCCAGATTGGCCCTAATCAGCTGATAAAGAACAGTAGCTGGCAACCGCATGTTTAGACAGGTGCTATTCATCTCCCCGATGTTCACATTGTCGGAGATTGTGTTGGGGGATCTCTAAGTGGGTGGTTGTGTTTGGGGGATTGGTGGCTTGGCTTCGCAAGACTATTCCGGTCAGATCACATTTTTATTAAAATTTTTTTAGATTATAGTCAGGAAACCCTGTTTGCATTAGCATTTTGTTTTCACAACCACCCTGCTGCCGGACCAATCGGGGTGGGGTAGTGGGATGCTCTTGAAGTCGAGCATATTTCGAAATGGTGGTAGAGCTAGATGAGGCAATCAAAACTGTTGTAGCAACTAGCGCTGCACGATTAACCACATCGCAATCGAAACCGCGATGTGGCGTTGTGCGATTATGTAACTGCAAAAGCCTGCCATCATTTAAAAATCATCTTCACGCACTGCGTGCGTGACAACCTGCATGTCTATTAATCCATGTGGCATGCCAGGTATATTTATATTGTATATTTACATACAGTATTTAATATTATAGTACAGAGCACTTTTAAGCTTTGATAATAAAGTAAACAGAAGAGAGTTGATAACTATATCGTAATCGCAATCGCAATATTTGCCAAACTAATTGCAATTATACTTTTTGATCAATCGTGCAGCCCTAGTCGCAACGCCGACAAGTTAAACGCTGTCCCAACAGTTTCAAAATGAATCGGAGGTCTGCACCCAGTAGGAGGCAACGACTGTTAATACTTCCCAATAGAGCGTTGTCAGGCTTTATGAAGTGAATTTTAGGGCTGGTTACACCAGGCTAGGGGAGCTCGGAAGAACAGAAAATGAGATAACATATAACAGATTTGGCATTAAATTAGCATGGTGTAAACATAAAGGACAATCACGTTACTATGATGAATTTATGGATGAGTCAATAAATATTGAAGGCCATTAACTCTCACTCTAATCAAAATTAGTTGTTTATTGTGTACCAGTTACATAAGAATGTGTGTGTAGTCAGCGTGCAGCTCTCTATTAAGACTGGTCTAGAAAATATTATCAGAAGATTCAAACTGTTGAATGCCTGCCCGGGAATTTACAAGTTTTTGTTTGAGGTTTACTACAAAGTCACACAAGAATGATGCATTGGTATTCAAATGTAACAGGTCTCTTGTTGTCTTCTGAACAATTTGTAGACCTTTGCTGCGATTTTTTTGTTTTTTGTTTTATAAAACGGGTGCTCAAAGTCTCATTTTCTTTTTTCTGTAGCCTTTTTGTGTGCATGATTTGGAGTCTTTTAGCAATCTTTTGGTTCAGTTTGCGGCTTCTCTTTTCAAATCCTACATTAAGTTATTTAGCTCCAGCCTGATCATGGCTCGCTACCAACATTGCGTGCCATCACGAACACAATGAAACCACCAACACAGCCTGACATTGAAAAAATAAATAGTCCTATTTTTGCAGGCAGACACTTCTTCCAAAGAACACAAGTAGCCTAACCATGCCCGTTATTGCTCTGAGAAGGAGGTGGTGGAATGTCCACAAACTCAGATTTGTCCTTTGGGAACCCACTGGTTTCAATGCGGGGGGGGGTCATGCAGTCGATCCACAATGCCTGGGATAGTTTACAGCATTGGGCACATAGGCTCAGCAACAACTGAGTAGGCCTATGTTTTTGAATATTGTCACTGCAGCTCAGGATTTAGATGGCAGCTTGACTGTCTTACCGATGCCAGAAGTCATGGTTCAAAGAGTAAGTTCAGACGTAACTTATTTTTTTGATTAAAAAACCTTGGCATTTTTCACATAGGAAGAAAAATGCAGCTGAAACGGTTGTTTATGGGAAACACCAAGTCTCACTACGCACTTGTGATTGGTCAACTGTCAAAAAATCGTATGACTTATGGCGTCTTCTTCTGTCAACCAACCCAATTTCTCCCATGTAACCCCCCATCTTCTGAGTACTTCACTGGCTTCCCATTTAAGCTTGCATCCAATTCAAGACACTGGTGTTGGCATACAAGGCAGTAAAGAGAACTGCCCCGAGCTACCTCCAAGCAATGGTCCAGTTTCAGGCCCCAACAAGGGCTTTTGATTCTAGCACCTCCGCTGGCCGGCTGGCACCGCCATCGCTACGAGGTCTCAAGACTTGCTCATCACAGACTCTAGACTGTTTTCTGTCCTGGTACCACAATGTTGGAACAAGCTTCCGGCAACAGTCAGGACTGCTGAAACACTATCCATCATCTGCTTTGTAAAGACACATCTCTTTACAGTCCACCTTGGTACCTCAACTAGTGACCTCTCCACATCTTAATACTCCTAGTGTCTCTCCTTTGAATGCACTTATCTTCTCTTTGCTCTTCTCTCAGCTCTTAATAAATAAAAATCCTTTCTTTTATGTATTAAGCCTTTGATTATTTAGGCCATTAACTATTTTGTTGATATACTTGTATTGACATGGAAAAAGTCACGATGACATTATGTTGTAATTATTGAAATAGAATATTGTTTGCTTTTAGGTGCTGGTGTATGACCTGTCCAGCTATTGACAAATGTACTACATGTAAGTCGGTGTATAAAATGTAGTAATTATAATAAGCTTTACTTATAGAGCACTTAACAAATTTCACATACAAAGTGCTTTCACAAGGGCAAATTCAATCAAATATACATGATAATAGAATATTAATAATACTAATAATAAAATAAAATCAGGGAAGGCTCTCTTATAAAAGTATGTTTTAATAAGAGACAAGAGTTCACTGACTCAGCTGACTTTTTCCTCAGCTGATTTCTCTGGGCAGGCTAGTACAAAGCTTCGGGGCCCTGACAGCAAACGCTATGTCCCCTAATATGTTCACACACACAGTAGCTTACGCTAATATGTTCACACACACAGTAGCTTAAGCTAATATGTTCACACACACAGTAGCTTACGCTAATATGTTCACACACACATCTTACGCTAATATGTTCACACATACAGTAGCTTACGCTAATATGTTCACACACACATCTTGCGCTAATATGTTCACACATACAGTTTACGCTAATATGTTCACACATAGAGTAGCTTACGCTAATATGTTCACACAGACAGTTTACGCTAATATATTCACACATACAGTAGTTTACGCTAATATGTTCACACACACAATAGCTTACGCTAATATGTTCACACACACAGTAGCTTACGCTAATATGTTCACACACACAGTTTACGCTAATATGTTCACACACACAGTAGCTTACGCTAATATGTCCACACACACAGTTTACGCTAATATGTTCACACACACAGTAGCTTACGCTAATATGTCCACACACACAGTTTACGCTA
>JAODUH010051631.1:0-30000 GCA_027564835.1 Typhlichthys subterraneus
TTCCTATGCAACACTATTTTCATAATCAAAACTAGTTAAAGTTCACTTTAACTATGTTTTGTAAGTAACATTCTGCAGAGCTCATCAAGTAATTTTATTTTGTATTATTTTATAAATAGTGGATGTACCGGGTGGGTCGGGTAGAATGTCTCAAAGGGCCGCATCCGGTCCCAAGACCTGACTTTGCCCAGGTCTGCTCTAAAAGGATTCGCAAGGTTTCACAGATTAAATTTACTGTACCTTTGCAAAAACGTTATGAAAACTAACTGTGAATGATTTGAAAGTTTAAAAAAATATGTTCTGTACTGTGTCTGACAGGTGGAGAGCATAATCCAGCACCCTTATCTGAACTGCTCCATTGTGACCAGGGATCTCCACTTCATCACAAAGCCTCTGAGCAGCGAGGAAGAGGGTTATCCTTTAGCCTTCATCTTGACTGTTCACAAGGAGCTGAAGCTGCTGATACGTTTGCTGCGGGCTATCTATGCGCCACAGAACACGTACTGCATTCACGTGGATGCCAAGGCTCCCCAGAAATACCGGGCGGCTGTGCAGCGGTTGGTCGGCTGCCTTCCCAACGCATTCCTCTCCGGCCGCAGCGAAACGGTGACTTACGCTGGGTTCTCCCGCCTGCAGGCAGATTTGAACTGCATGAGTGACCTTGCAGCATCCAAGGTGGCCTGGCGCAAGGTGGTTAATCTGTGTGGACAGGACTTCCCCATCAAGAGCAACCTGGAACTTGTGCGCTACATGCAAAGCAAGAAGTGGAGGAACAGGAACATGACCCCAGGGGTCAAGCAGCCCGCGGCCATGAGGCACAGGACCCAGATCCAACACAGGGAAATCAAGGGGTCATACAAGGCTCCTAAAGGAATGGGGCTGAAAAAGGGCCCGCCGCCTCACAACCTCCAAATATATTTTGGCACGGCGTACTATGCTCTCACAAGGGCGTTTGTGAACTTTGTCCTGGAGAACCATATAGCCAAAGACATGTTGGTGTGGTCCAAGGACACATTCAGTCCAGATGAGCATTACTGGGTGACACTCAACCACATTAAAGGTATGCTGTGCCTATTTTGAGGTATACTACTGATTGGTAATTCATGATATTTATATTTACTCATATTTTACTCAAAGAAGTTGAAAACGTTCAAAGAAGAAGCTACAGTATGGGGACATACAGTAATTTATGACAATGTGTTATTGAAAACAACAATGACAAACAGATCCAATCAACAGTGCCAGCCCTTTAAATGACTTCGATGGAAGGCTCCTGAGATGGAGTTGTGTCTAACAATCCTTCTGGCATGTCAGGCTAACATTAAGCATCTTCAGAATAATTTGCAGATATGACAACACACACACTTGCAACAATTGTATCCACCGATTACATTGTTCCAGACGCTCCAGGAAGCAACGTAGACGGAGGCTGGGCTGGAGCAATACGAGCCATTAAATGGAAAGATCAAGAAGGAAGCAAACACAATGGCTGCAAAGGTACTGATTATTGATTGTATTTTTGATTAGGCTTCCAGAACTATCCTTACTGTATATTTCTTTCAGTAAAATATATTTATTATTAACCAGTACATTTTTTTTACTGCACAAGCTACTTAGTTTACTTTAGGGTTTCCGGACGACGCAAGGCAAATGATAATTTCCCTGCTCGCACAAATGGCATTACTTCGGCCAAAATGGGTGTGGGGCCCCAATAGAGAACAGTGGTGCAGTGTCAAATAAAACCATATATTAACTGCACTAACGTCTCTGACTGGCGAAGGGGCACTGAGCATAGGCATATCCAAGATGCACATCCCAAAAACCAACATCAGGTTCATTCTGCAAGAAGCTGATTTGATTGGCCTTAATTGAAGATAGTCCCCACTGCTCCGGAGTCCGGTCCCACTGATATTTTACTGAGTCTATTCCAAACTTTTACAACTGTGTAAAATGGCTGCAGTGCCGTAATTAGGTATTGGCGAACAATGGCCTCAATGATTTTGCGCTGTGCACCTCTGTTTTTATCTTTACAGAGAAACTAGGGTCCTTAGTCGTCTTTTCAACCTCCCTCAGTATTGTCTGCTTCTCACCACTTGTCTTGGTTATGTTGTATTACTTGGCCTCAGACAAGCTTGAAGCAAGGATTACCCAAGCAAGTTATACAAGCTGGTCCTTATAAGATCTGGTCCATTCATGTGTGCTTTGAAATCCCTAAAATCCAACCTAAAAATTATACAAACTTTGTGTCAATCTACATTACATTTCTTATTTCAGAGGCAAATGTCTTAGTAGGCCTACTGTAGATGCATGTATAGTTAAAACGTTATCCATATCTTCAGGGCATTATGTGAGAGATATCTGCATCTATGGGCTGGGAGACTTGCCATGGATTATCGAAAGGAACAGCATGTTTGCAAACAAGTTTGAGAGTGACACCTTCCCGGAAGCCCTGGACTGCCTGGAGCAGTGGCACAGGGACAAGGTGCTGAGACAAGCAACTGTGCCCATAGAGCCATCATGGCTGCTAACCATAAAGGTCAACTCAACTACCAGCAGCTACAACAATACTACAAATGGACCATGACAACGTAACCTACAAGTCCAGTCAATCTAAACATTATTTATTTACATTTAATTCAATATGCCAGTTGCGAATAAATTGAGATGTTGATTTAGACATTTATTTACATATTTATAAAATGGAGTTCCATGGGTGCGTAACTGACTCAGAGTACAGAGTCAGTCATGATCTCATTAACACACATTTGCTGCTCTTGCAATAAAAAAACGCATATAGACACCCTTCCTGTTTCAGGTATTCAGTGATGTCTCTGTTCTCAAAACAGACAGAGTAGAGGGGGTTGGCAGATCATTGTTGTATGATCTGCCAACCACAGAAGGAATATATATATACACATACATACATACATACACACACACATACATACATACACACACACATACATACACACACATACACACACACAATATATATATATACATACACACACATATACACATGCATATATATATATACACACACACGTACATATGTGTGTGCTATTTGAATTCTATCAAAACAAATACACCCTTCAATGCCATATCGTGCTTCCTCAGAAGCCCCGCCCTACATTGGAAGTGCATTTTAACGGCTAGATTATTGTCTTGTGGTGTGGTCTGCACTACTTTGTTCATGTTCCTATATATGGACCCAGGGCTGGGTTGAAAAGCAGATCTGCCAGATGTTATGTGAATTTGGAAAAAAGTGAATCATTTTATCAGGCAGGTTGTTCACGCGTTTGAAAAAAGCTAACGCATGTACTAAAATGTTAGCGTAAACTTGAATTGGCTGTACCTAAAATTAAGTTAATTGTATTGACAAAAATTGGTATGCACGTGCGCTACAGGTGTAGGTGCATTCCGATCTGCATACACTACGCGTTCAATGCAACCTGGTAGCATATCCGATTATGCTGTGTTACATGGCCAGTGTTGACAGACGCTTAGATAATAAAGCATGAAAATGCTGGTTTGGAGAAGAGGGGAAACAAAGTTGTAACCAGCCTTGAGCGAGACCGTACCAGCTTTGAGTCACCATGTCTTGCATGTGCCATGCGGCATATTTTCCTTCTTCTAATTTCTCTAGCCTTTCTGCAGAAGACATGCTGTAATGAAAGCTCTGACAACATTTTCATTTAACGATCAAATAAATATTTTCCTCTAGAAATTATTCTTAAGTATTTTTACTATGATAAAACAACAAGACATGCCAAATTAAGATATTGTATGATGGGAAGTATTTCATTAAAAGCATATTCGGATTTTCTGTGAGCATTTATTGATGTCTTTGGCTTTGTTAGTCAATTAAATATTCATATTTTATTTATAACTCCAAGTATGTAACATACATAAATGTATACAACTCTGGTCTTGTAAATTTGTAATATTGCAAAAAGAAATCCTAAAGATTGGAACAAAAGTAATTAACATCAGCTAACATAAGATGTTACATGGCAGCACAGATATTTCCCCTTTGTTGCTGAACCACTGACAGAGCAAAAGCACTGCACCAGAAGTCAGTTAATGCAGTAACATGGGTGGCGTTTGTGTAGCGTATCCCCTTGAGAGATCGCTCAAACAGTGTAGCGGTAGCCTCGTTAATGGATATTTCTGGCAGAGCCAAGGACTTGACCTCTATGCAACCGCTGTCAATAAAGGCCTATTATAACAAGAGTGCCTGCTTCTCATCAGCTGCCCGTTATCCTAAAATAGCATGCCTAAGTGGAAGAATACCAGAGCATAATTTCCATTATAATTGCATCTGTACCTAAACTGTTGGCATTTATTATATATGGGAAGCTCAATCAGGCTCACAAACAGACGATCCTGTAGAACAAGAGCTTCTAGCCTAAGCCTAAAGCATATTTTATCAACCGTCTAATACAGCAAATATCCAAACAGTATTTACATTGTTCTGTAACCAATTTCTTCAAAAATAAACCCCAAAAAAAAACATCAGCCAAGTTCTAGCTGCTGAGGGGGAAAATGGAAATATATTTTAGGCTTATATAAACTACACAGTTTCAAAATTATTAGTCATCAATTACCGCTAAAACTCAACAGATAACATAACATACAATCTCTCTCAAATCGTGATGAGAGCAAATGTTATAATAGGGGCCAACAGGGAACAGTCTATCTGGCTCTCATGCCACTTAAGGAGCTTAAATAGAGCACCACAATCCTAGTGGGAATGACTAGACATTTTCTCCCTGTTTTCACACTGACAAACACATTCAAAATATAAATAATACATCTCATTATAACAATAAAACAGAAAACTTACTAGAGATGCAAACTATAACATCTTATCAAGGCATTTATCTAAGATACCTACATAAATGCATATCTGAATATAGAGGGAATGCATGAAACTCTATTCATATGACTAGCAGGAAATTAAGTTATTGCAAATATGATGTGTAAAACAGGCTACTTTGGTTACAGTAACAGCATGATATGCAACAGTGCAGTTCAAGGACCAACCACGCTGCCATGTTAATTATTCAACAATAAAATCAACTTTTAATGATTTATTAAAGCAAAGATAACTGGAAAATCCAACTGCCTCTCTAGGTTTAATACAAAGTAATCTTAATCTAGGACAACTACAAGACCCGAGTCTGAGAAGAGGACATTGTGACTCAAGGTTAAAAGTGAGTTAGGTAGAGCTATTAATTGCTCAACCATTGCACTTGCAGCCCAAGTAATTTCCTCATAGTGGTGGGGAAACGGATATGTCAGTGTTTTATTGCAGACAGACAGGTTAATCAAGATAAAGATCAATCACAAAACAGATTTTGTGTTATTGCATTAATGCACTATTAATCTATTTCAAATGCTTATTGTTGAGCAATAAGTAAAACATAAATAAATAAATAAAACAGCACAAATTATTTAAAAACAGATTCATGTATTTACCTTGTGGCAGATCTCTGTCTTAACTTCCTTCAGGGCCCGGTCAGAAAAAACACAGCCACATGTCTGCAGGTAACAGAATCTAAGGACAACAAAAACACGCCACGTTATTTCAGATCAGGCAGAGTGATATATGAGTAGAACAAAAAGAGCATTTTGTATTGTCATAATGACTTTTTCAGCAACATAAATAATACAGTAAATGAATGCCCATTTATATGTAGTGGTTACCTGTGCTTGCCATTCATCTCCAGGCCAACCACAGGGCAAATAAACATGCCAGCGTGCATGTCCTCATATCGATCTCCCTTGGTGTTCCCCCTGTCTCCCTTCCATTCTGGGTTATCAGTCAGGTTCAGCTCCTTCACATCCTGACAAAGTAGAGGGTGCAGGACTTGTTAGGGCAGAGGGCAGGCAAGACATTGAACCCCTTAATGTGTGTGACTCTACTTAATGCAATGTGATTTCATTATGTGTTCTGATTATCGTTGTTGTTGATGCCCATCTTGGCCAGTACACTCCTGTAAAGTTGATTTGTAATCTCAGTGAGTAAAATAAAGGTTTAATAAAATAATAAATATATAAATAACGGGGATATATGTAACAACAACAGCAAAAGCAGAGCCTCCAGAGCATGGAACATTATATGCAGAGAAAGACATTAGTTGCTAATGATGTGAAGTAGCTATATATAGTGTCATTTCCTGTTCTGGAGGGATTATGAAGAATAGAATTGGACTAACAGGGCACTGAAAATAGAATGCAGTGACATCTGGTGGTTTATAATTATAGCAGCCACGTTTATGTCAATTATACAACTATTTATTATAAATATGTTCAGCTAACGCTGAATAACAACATATACATTGTTCATATTCATCAGTTAACCCTATTATCAATATGAGGATGACAGCATATATAAAATAAAAGATATGACAAACAAAACCAGACAGTGGAATAGTCTGTGTGATCTTACTGGAAAATAAGTAAGATCTATGTGGAAAATTGTTATATACAGTCAGATATGTTGGATCAACAAGATATCTGTAATTTGACACAAACTGTATTTATTCACCTCTCACTACAGACATGGGACATACACGTAATTTCCCATTGCCCTAAAGCATAGACAAACAGTATGATATAGTGAACATGCATGAGGATACCATCCACGAACATTAATGAGTCAATCTGTGATGCTGCTCCATAAGGACTACTTTGCTACTCAGTCAACATTGACTACTGGTCACTGAACACGACTAGATGAGTAGGATATTCAAAGGCTCTTCTTTTGTTCATACCATGAAGCATTTTATGTATTTTACAAAGAAACATAGTAATTATAAATAGGAAGGGGACAGTAAACGTCTACCTTTATTCCACGAATGTGTGAAACAACCTCAGTGTTGGGTCTCTCCGCAGATTTATCCAGAAGATACTCAATTACTGCATCTTTGTTGTAAAGCCTGGGATAATGGGAAAAAGCAAAAGTTATATATTGTGTTAAGATTCTTAACCTACAGGTAACAGCCATTCGTGTAATGTTAAACGCAGACCTCATGGCGTGTGAGGTCGAGAGATTCTGCTTTAACATTCAACGAGTTGATTGATTGATCGATCGATCGATCAGATTTCCTACCTTCCAAGATCACAGGCAACGATGGGACGTCTGAGTTTCTCCTGGCTCAAAGAACAGTACTTCCATTTGGCAGCCAACTCTGCATTCTTATCAACCTACACTCGCAAACAGAGAAGAGTGTGCAATAGCTGAAACCAATGCTACCGACAACAGTATGCAATTTGCATTAAATTGTAAAGTTATCGGTAATTACTGCTACGTTACACTAGTTTTAACGTCAGTAATAGTACTGAAATGATCCGCAACGCTTACTGTCTTCATTATACACAACCCCGCATTACATTTAGTACCCCCAAACACGACAAGCTACCAAGTTAGCTACGGTACCATACGATATGGTACGGTACCGTAAAGCTTCACGCACCTTCTCGACTTTTTTGGGACCTTTCACTAATTCGTGTCTTTTAGGAATAGTCCCACCATCGCATCCCATCGTTTAAGTGTAGTTGGAGATCGAGTTTGTAATACAATCTTAAAATGTAATCCAAACTAGCTTCAAGGCTGGCAAATAAGCAGGAAGCTGAACGGTTGTAAACAAACAAGGATTGGTATCTTTACCTGCTCGTTATTTTCTACATCGCCCTCTAGTGGCTCTAGGAATATAGTATTATGCTGTGGTGCGTTTTCAATCATTGGCCATGGTGTGGAGGTATCAACACAACTTTGACAATTTACATTAATTCAAGTACAGTATATTCCAACAATTGACATGAAGCATGACATTGTCATAATATAAGTTTATATTATTGATATATTATTATATTATATTATTTATTATTATTATTTATATTATTATTATATTATTGACAGCATGGCACTCTCTTCATATGTTTTTGGAAATATGCAATAGATTAAGAAATGTATGCCATTTTCCTCTAGATTAAATGTAATCTTAAACAGAGGAGCTAACATTAATACATGGCTGATGAAAAATGTTTTTTCTCCTTTATTGCCCATCCATCTTTGTTTGCCCTTATACAGCGGCCCAATAGAACTAGTAAGTGACAATCAGTCTGGCGTTTAAGCATATTGTGGAATTGGTCTACAGATGAAAGTTTCCTTGGAAGATAGCTGCAATGAGTGCTAATGAGTTCTGCTTCCCGTGCCTTGCAGCTAGCAGATTAGTTTACCATCGACAGCACTGTCCAAGAGAGACCATTAGTTTGGGGTATGGTACCTCAGTGGAGACATCTGTGGCGGCATTACTGATAGGCATATGTGTGGAAAAATAAGATAAAACACAACAGCTTTGGACTTCATTTGGGGTAAGAAAATAGATTTCCAAGGAATGTATGGTCAAAACACACATCCAGTTGTGTCTGTGATGTAAAAAATAAAAATAAAATAGCAAAATGGACAAACATTAACATAAAAACATTTCTCTATTACGTATTGGTTCGATTATATCTTCCTGTAATTTATAAATTGTGTTATGTGTCTTATTGAATTTCCCCCCTTTCTCACACAGAGCTAAATGATTAGTATGGATTTTCATTAGAGACAATGGAGTGATAGCTCTGTTAGCAAACTATCTTGGAGGGAGAGGGTAACCTGGGTGATAATGCAAACAAATCTAAAGAAGAAGACACAATGGTCATAGAACAATTGATATCAGCACACTATTCTGCATTTCTGGTTTGGCTGTTTTAGTGACTGGTAAATGGCATGCTACCAATTGTTTATAAATCTATACAATGTTGTATTGTAAATGATCTGGTTGCAAAATGTATTATTATTATTATTATTATTATTATTAAGCATCAATTATTGTGTTTCACATATCATATATTTGTATATCACAAAATAAAATACTATACTTGACTCACTGGTACTTTGCTCATTTTATGTTACTGTCTAACACCTAGTTGACTCTGAAGCTGCTCCTAAATCTCTGATTGACCTGCCTACCACAGATATCTCCTTGGCCTGCTTTAGTCCTGCTCCACATGGCTGACCCCAACCACCAAGAGTCCAGCCAACCACATGTTTATACTTCCATGATGAATTCAACCTGGCCAATCACACTTCCCGTGTCTGGCCTTGAACTGAAACCGTATACATTTGAACCATCTCAACCATCTGAAGCAGCCGGTGGAGGGAGGGCAACATTAATTGCACACATAGGCCCTGGTAGTGCACCGAGTCCAATGCATTTAGCGTTTCTAATTGGGAAAGAATTGCTCTGTTTACATTGGCACTGGTTGCTAGAGCCGGACGTTCAGCTCTCCAGCCACCCAAGCTAAAGCTCTACGAATGAGAAAACCCCCGACGACCGCCTGGTCCCTGAAAACGAACTGCACTAAACATGAGGATAAATTATGAACAGTACAGAAGGTAAAGTGGTGAAAGTAAAATATGTCTCTCTTTGATAGTCCCTCAAATGTACATTAACAAGAAGGTGTGTTTCTTAATCAGAGCGGGGGAGAATGTTTGAGCCTTCAATCAGGCTGTCATTTCTTTCCAAACTGTTGTTCTTTTATGTGAAAATGGCAGACATTTTTAAGTTTCAGAGAGGCATTAAGTAGTTTTAGAAGCAGTATAGTAGCAGTGTTTTTGTCTATAGCATTTAAAAAAAGCATTTATTAAGAGCTTCGTGATTCGTTATGTCCATTTGGTAAGCCATGAAGTGTGTCTTATACATACATGTGTATGATATATGCAGGATAGTACTGTTTTTTTGTTGTTGTTCTTGTTCTGCATTAACACACAGATGTATTTGTCACTCCAATAAAATCCATATCCTATAATGAGCAACCCAAGAAATCCAGTCTGGAAAATGTATATAATATCCATGATTGCAACTGGTAATGGAACGCACCATTCTACCACAACCATTTTCTCATTCCATTTTCTGTTTATCTTGAAAATGAAACTCACGTAGCTAAAATAGTGTCAGTATAGGAAACATTGCCCTCAACAAATTGTTCTAATCCTTTGGTTTGAATTGTGCTATTGTGGGTAACAAGGAGCAGAAATCCATAAGCTGTTTTCATGTTCTATAGTTATATCATACTTCATGTATGTCTTCGTTTTGTGAGACCAGTAGGATACTGTACAACGCTGACAGTCCAGAATCAAACAGCTGTGAGACCTTTTCCTATTTTTGCCTGTTTCTGCTGTCATTGCTTACACTTTGAATATGGTAGTCCGTATTAAATACAGTTCATTTTGTTAATGTAACCCATTATTATTATTAATTGTTGTTAGAGCATAAATACCACCACTTTCAGCGTATGAGCTGAGAAAAATATGCTGGTATCATCAAAAGTTCCCCAGCAGAAAATGGCAGACCATTTTGTTGCACACGTTTTCTTGTGACACTATAAACCTACAGACAGTGCATATACGCACAGCTGAGCGCAACACAGCATTCCCCACTGACTTCATGCTGGGTCCTTATGAGAGCCACGCTGCGTTGTTGGACGTAGCCAGGAGGCAAAGCAGCAAATGGTGTGATACTGATGCAGCGTGTGGTTACGCACACACTTCGCCTTGATACACTTCCACCATCACCAAGTGTATGATTATGTGTTCAACAAACACACAAAATATAAATAAATGTCAATATACACACTTAAAAGCCCACAGACACATTTAAACACTCTGTCCGTCACTGGGGGCTTCGATCACGGAGGGGAGTCCCCATACATCGGTTTGCTGAGAATATTAATGGAACAACTGCTGCTTTACTGGCAGCAGGGACACATTCACATCTCATTATTTTGACTGGATACCTAAAATGTACTGACAGCAAACTGGCATGCACTTGGGTTTGCCTGGGGTGACGGGGACATACCTGTGGCCACCAAGTGTATTCTGTGGACGCAGGGGAAAACTGCATTGATAGCAACCACAGCCTGGTAACTACGGTAGCTGATGGCCAAGGTGTCACTGCCAACCGCCAACTGCGACTTTTACCACACACAGTAATACCTTCACATATAGGCACCCTGAACGGACATGCAAAATGCTGGGTGATAATGTGTACCATACTTCTTTTGACATTTGAAATTATGAGCTCAGTGCTAACATTGAACTCAAACCAAAAAGCCAGCAGGAGTGGAATTATTATTCCAATAATTCCAACACAGTCTTCTTTGATTTGTGGGATCTACAGTCATTTACTGTGTATTAAAAAAAACTGGATAGATGTTTGCCAGCTGCATCTAGGCTCTGTGAGTCCTGATCCAGACTGAGAATTAAAGTGAGTTTGATACTTTACCCTTGGACAAACCAGATGGCTGTTTAAAATGACATAGCAGCTATCCTTTATGACAAGTGCAAAGAAAATAGCCCAGATGTTTAAACTAAGTGTAAACAACGTAATCTACTAACGCGTCTTTGCATGGCCTCGCAGTGCTCCTTCTGGGATGTTGATGCTTTAAAGGTATGGTCAGTCATTCTTGCTAACTTCAAGCTCAAATCAAGAGTATCGCTCTGCGGTCCTCCGCGGCAATGCATCACACGTCATAATGCGCTGAAAAGCAAAGCGTAGTGCAATGGAGTTGTTGATGTGAGCGATTTTCAACACTTTGTTTATGTTGGTATTTTTACAGTGCCAGGGCTGCGTAGAAGTATCATATTATTTCTTCAACACGCACAGAGAACGGTAAGATAGCAAAATGTGAGGAGATATTTGTTGAATTTGATATTAAGTTTATTTAGCTTGCAATAGCTGACAATATATTTAAGGACGTTATAGGCCCCCACACCCCCGCACTGCTCTCCTCTGATACTATATGTATCAGAGCAGAGCAACTGTATACATTTTCTTTCTCACTTGACTCTATTTATCTTTCATTCTATGTCAAACATTTGACTCTATGTCATATAGGCCTTCACAAATGCACCTACCGTACGTGTGCACGCAAACGCACACCCTCATAACCTCGTCTTGCTCCTTCTAGAAAGGGAAAGCATGATGACGAAAAGAAAAGACAGAAGAAAAGCTTGAGGCTTTGACAAATTATCTAATAAACGGAGAGGGAGATTATAGGCTGGCTGCCTGCCGGGAAAGGAAGTGGGGCAGTAAATACTTTTTTAAAGGCTGTCAATAAATTTGCAGTGCTGAGTTGAGAGAAGAGTCTAGAGCCAAGGCATGTAGAATAAGCTCCTGTGCTGGGCAAATTCACTCTGGGTGACGTTGGGTATTGTTTATAGTCCACTGAACTAGCTGCACTATTAAGGCTACTCCAGTAGTTTCTCTGTTTGACCTGTGACCCCCCAGAAAGAAGCAGACAGTTGCTTGGGGTTTAAAGCAATTAATCACGGTTTTAATAGCATATATGCTACACCGTATAAATTACAATTAACAGCAATTTATCATATTTTTTCATCAAAACAGATTCAGATTAGTCTTGATAAAACTTTAATTTAATAAAATAGTTATTTCAGGTTAGTCTGAAAATACTTTCACGAGCCCCATAATGAGACCAGTCAATTAATCTAAAAGCCTGTCAAAAATGCAGAGATTTCCCAAGAGAGGGGCTAAAGCAGTTCAGTACCAACTGGCCGATAGTTAAGGTGAAGGAGCATCTCCAGCTAGCCAAGGAGCAGCTGCACCAACAACAACAGCAGGAGACGAATGGACACTTCACCCAAGAGGCTCAAAACCAAAGTCAGAAGGCAAGTGAAGCCCAGGTCATGGCTAAAAACATTTTAGTCAAATCCTCTGAGGCCTGACAGCTGGAGAAAAGCCATATGACAGCCAGCCAACATCGTTGATGTCCTGCTCCACATCTAGAACCTCAAGGGAGTCCCTCAATCCCTTGGAGGCTCACTATCAGGCTCAAATGAGGCCAGGAGAATGGCTCTCCTTAGGGATAGTGCTTTAAACCCACCAAGACGGAGAACCCGTACTCCCTGGAAAGAAGACTGTATACCGAGGCCCATACTATCCCATACCTGATATGGTCAACCGCATCAAGCAGCCCAGTGCTCCTGGGCTGCTTGATGCGGTTCTGATAACACATTAATAGGAAGAACCAATCACAGTACTGTAATTAGTCTCAGTCAATTTGCAGTGAAGGTACAATATGGTATTATGCCTTTTCAAAATACTGTATATTTCAACATTGCTGTCCACATTTTGGCTAAGTTGCACATTCTTGTGTATTTGTAAGAACAAAAAACAAAAACAAAACACGATTTAAAAAAATGATTTTATAAAATGTAGGTTAGTAGTCACAAATGTTTTATGGGGATGTCTACATGTTAATTACACTAAATGTTCATGTCACATCAGATTCATATTAATTATTTATCATAGTATACTGTATATCATAGGATGAGGGCACTTAGAGAGGCTGATATCTTCATGATTATACAACAACAAAAGTTGAAGCCTTTCTGGAGTTTACCATCTTAGGTATAGCGATGCACGACCAGGTCATTATGCAAGTACCACTGATGGTTACATTTGTCCCTTTCAGTAAACATCATGTACTTTATTTAATCCCCCTGTCTCATATTAACGTTTCTGCAGAATCAGTTCTGTGATTTAAACCCGGAAGTGTGTAGCCCACTGCACTGTGTACAACTCACACATGCAGCAGAACACACTAGCTGTGTGAGAAAACAGCGCAACCCTGAGAAAACCAGTTTTAGAAAGAATGCGGAAGGATTGGATCATTTCCTTATTGTACATTAAAATGTTTGTTCCCTTTAAGTTCCGGTTTCACATGGTTCTAATGTGATGGTTGTGATAGCAGGCTAGCAGAGCTCCATAAAGTTCACCACCTCTACCAGTCTACTTTTCCCACACTATTCAAACATGCTTGTTACTCATCAGCCAATTAAAGCTGATTTAAGGGTTCACCTGCGTACCTACTGGCAAATGCTGGCCCCAGGGCGGTGCTTCCGTTTGATTGATGGGTTGATGAGATAATGATGGGCAGCTGCAGGTCTCACCTGAGGTCACTTGTTCTGACTCATTTGTTGTGCCTGATAACTAACTAGAGTCTCATAAATTGTGCAAAATGAAAGATGGCCTGACAGTATGGCATTGTGAAAAAAGGACACAGCAATAAAGAAATCTGCAAGACAAGATAAAACCAACTAACCACTATCTTACAGTTGCACTGGTGTTAAAATTATAGTTTATCATTATTACATTCTAAACAGCTTAATCAAATTAAAGATGAAAGCAAGTAAAATTGTTTTTCAGAGTTTTATTTAAAAGATGCATGTAGTGTGGTAAATATATGTTAGCAATGAATGTTGAGCTATTATTCTTGCATGTATCACATGAAAATAACAATTTTGATGAATTAAATTATCTGTCAATTCCCAATTATTACGGTACAAAAAAAAAGTATTGGAGATATTAACGGCCAGATATTTGTATTGAGATACAGAGGTCATCATAATTGAAGAAGAATACGTGGTTATTAAAACATGTTTTAGAACAACAGGATTAACTTGATTAAAAAAATTATTGTAATTTTCAAACTTAATATGATTCATTAACTTGAATGTGTTCAATTACATACAGTAGCAAGCTCGCTGCAAACACACACACACACACCCACACACACACACAACCCCAGCCACACCCACTCACATGCCTAGACAAAGGAGGGCCTCAAGGAGATAGGAGACTTGCCAGCTCTCTGATAGCTGTCTTCCTCCCAAATACTGTAACATATCTGTCAAATTGTTATTGCAGTGAGAACATCATGGAGCTTCTCCACTGAGTAGAATCACTCCCCAGCTGGTTTCAAGCACCAGCGGATACTGTTTTCACATGGTGTGGCATGCTTCAAGGTGTGGTGGCAAATGGGTCAGACCTTCTAACCCAACGCAACTCTGCACACTGTAAGTGTGCGCTCAACACAAAGTGCTTGTTCTGAATAGTGCCAAAGAATCACGAGCACAGTTATTTATGTTTAAATGTAAAATATACAGTAGGTAAGAGCCACAGTACACTACATAAAAACAAGGTTACAGTGCATCATTGTATAAATGCACAAAACCAATGGAAATCCAGTCTTCTGTTCATTAGCGCTATGTGTCACATAAGAAACTCATGCTGAAAGTCTTAAATTTCCCAACACATTTCTCAGAATAATCTGTATGTCAACTTGGTCATTGAGTTATGTAGTTGCTTGTTGTGCATGTCAATCACAATACCTCTCAAGTAGGTGGGACTTGACGTAGTTTGCCAGCGCTGTTCCAGACTTTCTGAAAGTAAAGGTTGGCTCTGCCAAAGAGATCCTACTAAAACCCAGTGGAGATTCTTAAAGGGCAATCTGAGATTATTATGCGGCCATTATGGAAACATTATAGAAAACACAAGAACGTGACCACCCCTCCTTCACCAGAATACAGAGTGTGACTGTGGCATCCCAGGGCACGGGCATTTAGTTTCGCTTACACACAGCACACTTCCACACCCTCCCCAAAATTCCCCAACCTCACCTGTACAGTAACTGTTTTCAAACAAAGCAGGTCTGTTGACAGTATAGTAAATTGTGGTGACTGTCATATTGTTTGAGGAGCTACAGTAAATTAACCTGACATGCCAGAGGAATTGTTGTCACAAGTCTATCTAGGGAGCCGTACATTGAAACTGTGAAAAATACTTGGCAGTTGATTGGATGAACCATCTGGTCGTTTTCGCTGTCGGCAAAATGGTCAGCACACATAAAAAACACCCGTATAGCTATAAACATGACGCTGATTGGAAAACCACGGCCGTATAGCTATTTAACACAACGCTGATTGGAAAGTTCAGTTGCTACTCGGACACATTGATTCCGAGGCTTTCCAGACTTATTCGAAATTAAACTGAAGCTCGCGAGATCAGGATGGTTTGGCTTCAGTTTAATTTAATTGTTTAATTTCGGCTAACAGTAAATACACAGTGGCACAAAAATGTCTGAACGTCCCTCTCACTTATCACATCTCCAACAAGGTTACTCCGCTACACAGGTAAGAGTCTATGGCTACTCTTATATACTCATGGAAATACAATTCATTGCGGCGCAGCTTGACTCGGCGCGGCCAAATGTGCCAGTGGAAAAGCACCTCTATAAGCATATAAGCATTTCAGTTATTGATTGACGTTAATGAAAGGTTAATAAATGTAATAGGCATATGTCAGCACACCTAAACCGCGCCCGTACGTAGCTATATTTATCAGTATGACACTGATTGGTCCAAACAATTGATTCACAAGGATTTGTGACTTTCCAGACTGATTCTCGTGGTGAAATTAAACTGAAGTTAATTTTTGGGTATGTTGTGTTGAAAATGCCGAGCTTCGGTCTTTTCTGACATTTACACAGCTGCCCTTGAAACGGCATCAGCATTATCATCATCATCATCAGCAGCAGCAGCAGCAGCTACCAAGCACACATCATATCCAATCATCATCACAGCCTCACAACCCTCAGAGACCAGGCAGCCCAGTGCTGGAGTTTAGAGTATCACCTCTCCAGCCACCCGCTGATCCTTATTTTATCCTCTATGCACTCTCTTCTTCTCCCGGAATGTACGCCTTAATATACCCTAACGTTAATTGAAATTGCAACATGCAGGAGGGAATGAAAAAAGCGACACTGCAGGATTATTCAATGTTATTTCATATTTCATTTTTTCTTTCTACTGGAAGGATTTTTTGATGGGCAATTGAGTTTGGGTGGATGGGGGATAGTGTTTTGTGTGTGTTTGTGGGGAGGGGGTGTTGTATCTTTGCCAGTGAGTGCCTTGGGGCCCGTTGCCCTATTCTGCTGTGGTGCCTTGTTTGGCTTGGCTTCAGTTGCTTCACTTGATGGTTTATTCATATTGGTTGGTGAAGTGCATCATGCCACAAGACCTCTTACTCGCTCAAAACCTCTCTAAAGTGACAGATGTGAGGTCTGAGTAAAAGTTATTCTGCACGGCCTTATACTGTTTCGTTGCTTACTCAAGACATGCTTTTAACTATTATAGACGAGCAAATGTCAAATTAAAATGTTCTATTTCATTCTGTTCTGTTTTATTCTATTCTTTTGTACCTTCTATTGTGAATTTTCTATTCTAGGAAGCGCTCCATTTTTCTTGTCCACATCGAGCTGTATGAATTCCTGTGGCTGGTTTTGTACTCTGGAACAGACTGGAAATGTTGCCAAATCCAGCCAATGTCCCTTTCTCATCAAAGAGATAGACCATAGCAATGATTTAAGATTTATTTTGTTTGCATTTGGTCTGGTCTGGTTTTAATAAGAATAAATATATGCTTTGTAAACATGCTCGCCCCTGCCATGAACATATAATGAATGAACAGAAAGCAATAAATGTACACAGTAAATCCACTCACATGCACTACGCAGGCACACGCAGCCGCACGCAGCCAAACGCAGCCACACGCAGCCACACGCAGCCACACGCAGCCACAGCTTCAAGAGGTTCTAACCTTGGGTCTTTCTTTGCATCTGTGGACCTTGCTTACCAAGTAACAAGCCACTTGCTATTAAAAAACAAACAGCATCAACGGGCCCTTAAGAAGCCCAGTCAAAACAAGCAGAGCAGCCCGCTTTGTCTGCACTGCCCCGCCTAAATTAAAGCCATATGTCTTCCCAAAGCCATTTCTTCTCTCTTTTCTTTTTTCACGTACTGCACCCCTTTCCCTAATATCTCCTTCCCTTTTTGCCCCCCCCCCATCCCCACCCCCGCCCACCTTCTTCCCCCCCAATTCCTTTTCCTGTCGAGTCTGTGGATGGCTGGTCGTCAGTGGTCCTGATTGGGCCGTCCCGTAGCTCGCTCGTTCTCTCCTCTGTCTATCTCTCTGGCCAGGAGTGGGCTTCCTGTCAGGAAGCCATGCACCTATGCTGACCCTCCACAGTGTTCACAATCATTCAAGGTGAAAAATTAGACCCACATGGCCGATGCCACCCGAGTGACTTGTCTCCATTTGATCTGATCGTCTCCTTATTGAATGCACGCCATATTCCGTCTGTCAAGCTAAGAGCTGGGGATCGCTCTGTGTTTACTCAAGCACGGCCTGTGTCCCTTAAGTTAAGGCGCTTTGAAGAGCGCAATCCATGGCTGTCGACACAACATTCTCAATTTGTCCGAGTCGGAGCCAGGCAAAGACTGAACACTAATTTACTTTTCCAGTTCAGTGCCTAGAAAAAACACCTGTAGGGACACTAAACAATACAGGCAGTCCTACTGTTATCCTAGCTGCTTTGTGTGCGTGCGTGTCGGTGTGCGTGTGCGTGTGCACGTGCGCGTGCGTGGATGCGTGTGTGCATGTGCACGCCTCAGCATGGTTATCTTGCGTGGCTTCTTTAATCTGGGAAGCAAATAGCCTCCAGTGTTGTTTTTAGAGCTCAGGCACAACTTTGGACGACCCAATGGGTCCTTGGAGAGCACCGGCGCAAAGCACGAGTCCACGCGTTTGAAGTCTGCATCACTGTGGGTAGTAATTTACTGGATCTTTACTTCCTTTGTACATTTATGCAGTTTGGCCATTATGGAATCTGTTGAGACTTACTCTGCTGTGATGGGACAGGAACTGTTTTGTCAAGGCTCAGATCTCCAGTTATAATATTTCTGGGCTGAACTCCTGAGAACTCCTCATGTAAAAACCACAGAATGGAACCAATAAATTTCATTTTTTATGTTTCTTTTGTTGCCATTTTATCTCTACATTCAGAAACCACAGCTTTCAACAGTTCCTTAAAAAGACAAATTCAGCGTTATCATTGTAAAAGATTGTAGATATGCACAGTACAGTATGTCTCACTTATGACTACACTGTTTGTGTTAGTTTATGTTACTGAATCAGTATTTACTTATCTTTCATGTAATACGGGTGTGTTAGGGGGTTGATTAGTTTTTTTATTGCAATTTTATTACTGATTAATAATTAACTTTGAGTAAAAATGTACAGTTTTGTTCCTTTTTTTCGATTAACCATTAACCATAAAGCATATAATAACAAAGAAAAATGTATTCACAATACAAAGTCCTTCTGCAGATACATACATATTCTTCACAGTAAACAAAGCTACTGTTAAACAGCTTAAACTGAATTAAAATGCAAAGACAAAATTACAAGAGCAAATGTCCTGCAGTGCTGAACTAAAAGCAATATAAGCTTCCTTCCTCAAGTCCACTACACATGCTGGTTAAAATATGACGTTTGGTTACAGTATGAACCAAATCTATATTGTATTTTATTTTTTACAGTGATGTATCAATATTCAGGTCACAAAAATATGACAATGACGTCAATATGATTGTAATTATCTGCCTCCCCTAAAATCAGTGTAAATGAAAACACAGGTGTCATATCCCTGCTGTTCTTTGGTGTGTCTATAATGTGTCTAGTGTGCCTGTATGGATAAAACATCACAGAAACTGGAACTGAGTGTGTGTGTGTGTGCATGTGTGTGCGTGTGTGTGTGTGTGTGTGTGTGTGTGTGTGTTGTGTGCGTGTGTGTGTGTGTGTGTGTGGGGGTTGCTGGGGGGACCTTGCAGGAGACACTTGTGGTAAGGAAAGGGGTTCTTATTGAGAGAGATCAGCTTGTGTAAACATTCAGGTTAATGAAGCTCAGTGGGCTTAATCCTCTCCCTCTCTCTCTCTCTGTCTCCCTCTCTCTCTCCTTCATCCAGCCTCATACAGCCTGTCACCCCTCCTCATGACCCCCCCCCCCCCCATCTACTACCAAACCACCCCGCGTCTTCCACTATAATCCCTTGCAGGGGCAGGAGCTGTCAATCAGAGAAACCCCTGGGAAAGGGGTTTAGGAACTGGCAGGTATTTGTGTCTGTTGTGTGTTTCATTGTTTGTGTTTACTGAGTGTTGGTGTCAGTGCCTACGCATGCATGTGTGCCTTTCGGCACACACTGTCCATTATATGCGCTGTGTTGACATGCCTATATGGACACAGGGCGGACCGGCTCGAGGGTGGGGGTCTTGATGGGGTGGTGGTGGGATTTTCATCGAGGAAAGCGCCTACGCCTCAAACCATATGAGGGGAGAAAGTGGAAGACCTGGAGTTCAGACCTGGACTCGGGGGTAATCAGCAACACATGAACCTTACGAGGAAAAGGGAAGGGGGCGTAGAGAGGAAAGGGGAATGGCGAGGCGGGGAGGTCTCCAATCTGTGCTCTCCAAACACTGACATTACACAGCATGGTCGGTCTATCTGACTAGAGCTTCAATTGTGTGTGAAATGGGTTCAGACCCTCATGGCTCCTAATAGTGAGTAAGGGCTATGTCAGTCAAGGAGGCTAGCCTGATGTACAGTAAACAAGATGAATTACATACAAACCAGCTGGCTAGTGGCCACTACACCTTGAAAGAGATACTCAAAATGAGACTCATCCCTCTCTCTCTGTTGAGCAAAACTATCTGTCAGACTGATGATGTGGTTAGTAGATGGCACAAGGGCTAATTTCAAGCATGGCATGCAGGCTGGCATGACTAATCGTCGTCGTATAAGCTTACTGGTCATATCTGCTCTTTGCTCCCTCTCTCCATTTTCTCACACTTCTCCCTTTTCTACGGTCCTCACAAGTCCCCCACAATGCCCCCATGTTTCGCGGGACCAAAGGTTTGGCCGGTGTTTCATGATGGCGTAGCTATTGTGATGATGATGATTTATGTCCTGATGCTCTCCTCTCTCATTTATTCCCGTTCCCTGGACTCCTATAAATCACAGCCAATACAGTCAGGCTTGGCCTCACGCTGCTTGTGCCACAGTAGACACACCTCAGGGGACCCACGAGGGCCAAAAATCACAGGGACATAAAAGGCAATTAAAATGACATGAGAATGTTATCAGCATCAAATGATTTCCTTGTGCATTCAATTCCGCACCATGACCGATGATGCATCCCTTTAAATCTCCTTGTCTTATCGTGAATTATGACGTATACACAATAGTCAACGAAGGGGAAATCTGTTTTTATTTATGGAATTCCTGGCTAGATGCATACTGTGCCTGCATTTGCACCAGTAAGATTTCAGGGAATAGAATAAGCCCTGTTAACACCACACAGCCCAGTAAGTCTGAGCTGTCTGAGCGCTTCTGTCAGGGGTCTGCTTACTGGAGCCAGATGGCAGCCAGAGAGGGAGAGAAGAGAGAGACTAACTGGGTGGCTCGGGGTTTCCCTGGCATCCTACGTTAAAGTAAGACACACACACACACGCGCACACACACACACGCATGCGCGTGCTCACACACACACGTGCAGACCAACTGCTGTCTCTTGTCCAACATTAACATGGCATTTTTGGCGAGGTCTGTGTGAGCGTGCACGGTCACATATGTGTGTGTGTGTGTGTGTGTGGGCATGGTCACTCATGGCACCGTAGAGTAAGAACAAGCCAATGCTTTTATTATGATTTTTTTTTTTTTTTTGACACATTAAAATCAATGTGTGGCACCATAGAATTAAGCCAGGGCTTCTTCTGTGGTGATGGAACTGGCATGGTGCAGACAACCCGTGTAGTGTTGGATGCCAGAGGCTCTCCCAGCTGACTGAATTATCTCACCAGGGTGTTTTTATTAGGAACTCAGCAGGCTTATTATTTTTATTATTATCGGCCCATGTTTTCATCCTCGGGATGCCAACCTTCAGCGCTCACAGCTGTTTCTCCTCAGTGCTTGTGTTTTCTTAACTTAAGAGGTGCTTTCTCAAAATTCTGTTCCATTTTTTTTTCAGCATGCCCCTCCTCTGAGCCTATCTATTCTGTCAATGATTTTCTTTATTTTCCACTTTCTCCAGGCCGTTCTGACTTGAGTGACATACAGCTACAATTATGCAAAATACTTCCCTGTATTCATGAGAATGAAGAAATACAACCTAGACAGACTGTTTTGTCTCAAGCGAATGTTTCAAAACAGGGAAATCAACTGGTTTAAACATTCAGAGTGACTGTAAGAGATGTCTGTCCTTTTAGTGCAAGCTTTATATTTCTGGTGTTGAGTACACCACCTTAATATAGAATATATTGGGATTAAAAACAATAAATGGTCTGCTGTATTTGCCAACAATTATGGTACTAAAAATATACATACAACATACTGAATACATCAAGCATATGGTCAACATTTGAGTAGTGAGCTTTATACTATCTTTCATCCCACCTCTGTCTTCTCTGAAGAGGTCAGCTAGCATAGATACATCAGGCAGATAGCTAATGACCCTACAATGGATGTCTGATCAATAGCTTAGCTCAGGTTTCCCAGCGATATAAGGAAAGTGTAGCAAGAGCAGCTGTTTGGCAGAACTTCTATTGATATGGGGTGCTCAGATCCAAAAGATTGTAGATATACTGTTATGTGAACTTCCAAATGGAGGTCACGCTGTTAATGTATGCATTCACACTGGGAAAAGTATTCATGCCACCTTCCCAATAGCAATCTACTATAAAGAGGTTAGCTATTTTCTAGTACTACTCTATCCTACAATGTTGTTGTTGTGTTTTTAACTGAGAATATTGATATTCATTATCCATCCCATATACTGTATGTGTTACTAAGCCTACACATATTTCTTTTGTACACACATTGTAACCATGCAGTGCAGAACACTTAAGATAAAACACAGAAATGTGTTTTCAAAGTGTCTTCTACGCAATATTATATATCATCACATTCTTAAAAGATTTCTTACAAAACATGCAGATTGGAACAGAAATACCATAACATATCGTACAAATGTATGTTGAACAGTTAGCTAGCTAACATGTTTTAATATTGTAATAATAATGCAATAAAACAAAAATGCAACAAAACAAAAATATGTTTTACTATTTGAAACCATACAGAGTCCAATCTAGGATATGTTCAGCACATGAAGATATGATTCACACATCTAGAGATACAGACGACCTTATAGCCGTCAGATTATTTATATTGGTCCCGACAGTCACATTATCACTCTCCTCCATTCAGACTTGGTTATATATATTCTTCCTAGCTCAGTGAGCCCACCGAGTCAGTGTCAGCTATCAGTTTATACATACAGTATAATGTTTGGACTTGTCAAATTCACTTTGTGTTGTGTTGATGAGAGAATATTTTCACTTTATTGGAAGAAATTTTGAAGAGTGCTTTTTTTCCACAGCCAGTGAAACTCTGAGGTTGAAAACATCACAAACACATGTCATGGTTGAGAAGATATGATAGGAAGATACAAATATAAATTGAAAAAAGAAAAGTGATGGCTGTACAACTCAATGACATGATCAAGTGAGTGTTCCATTGAGAATGTGTTTCGCTTGTGGTCTTTCACAGATACTGTAGCGTAATAAGATTCAGCTGTCATAGCCTTAAACTAACAGCTGTAGCTCACGTGGCAACATTTACAACTGAAGATACCGGGGAAATAGAACATCAGCCAATGCGCTTTATTGATGTTGTGTGTGCCATTATGATATATTTACACTTCTGCGAAAGACAGTTGTGTCTTGTCGTTGAGACATGATTTACTTCTCAGTTGCTGAAAGGCTTGGTAAAACCTGGTAAGGAAGGAGGTGTTTAAAAATGACAGCCACAGTGTAAAAAAAGCACTTAGCCCCACTCCCAAGAGGCATAGCATTGCTTGCCATTGTGGCGGTACATCAATGAAGTGATTCACTTTATAGAATGGACTGCCTTTTAAAAGCCTCTTTACTTGTCTGTTAATTAAATCAGCCAATATGGAAACTGGTTCTGATCGGACACCTGAATTATTGATAAGACATTGGATAATCCTTAGGCGGTCTCTCAGGATTATCAATAATGGATACATTCCATCTGGATTTTAAAGTGTACTGTGTGTGTATTTGTGCGTGTGTGCGTGTGTGTGTGTGTGTGTGTGAGAGAGAGAGTGTTTGTGAGCGTGCACATCAGGATATTTTCTTTAAATGCTTAACATCTATCCTAGCCCTCCATCATCACCATCCATCCATCCATCTTCCATCGATTAAAACCATCAGATCAACCCACCTAGATGCTTAATCGGGTCTGGCCTTCATTTTACCCCAATAGCATCAATGAAGGTCACTTGTTGCGGTCGCTTACAAAGCCATGACATCAGTACAGCTTGACACTGATTTCCTACCATGTATTTTCCCTGTGTTGTGTGCATGACTTATTATAAAGCCATGCCTTGTGTGCATCCGGTCCACATACAGTACTAGAGTAATGCACGGCTAATAGAGCGTGTCCCATGGTCTTCTTCTAGCTGTGGTTCCGCTGAGCGTTCCAAAGCCTGCCGACACGCTCAGAGATGTGACTGTCAGCGTGATGGGGTTTCGGCGCTGCCTGCGTGACAGGGAGGGGGTCAATAAGGTCTTGTTTCTCACCACCGCTGAGAGGAGAGGGAGAAAGTGCCAACAATCACACCTGAAGTTCTGTTCATAAACAAAAGGAGAGTGAGGCAACTTAGAGGGATGTGGAGAGATGGAGAGCAGAGGTGTCTCAGTGTTGACTTAAATGTCCTCATTAGTCATTATTAATGAAACCCTGGATATATTCCTAAAAACTCTTTGTGCGTTTAAATCATGTATATTATTTCACGGCACTCGATTATAGAGTCCAGAACTTCCATTTGGTTAAAACCAGTTGTTGGAAAGGCGGATATCTATCATATGCACCATGGAATGGAGTGTAGGTGTCTGGTTGGGCCCGTGAGTAGTTAAAGTATCTGCTCGGTGGTGGTGGAGAAAGCTCTGGGGCTCCTCTCTGTATGGCTGCAGTAGTCAAATGTTAGATGAGATGCTAGATGAGAAACATCCTCAGTTATCGGTTGAGGGGTCCTGCTAGTTGTTGCAGAAGCAGGTATTCGTTTCTATTGTGTTCTACGTTGATCCTATCCAGCCAATCGAGTGGCCTGAATTGCGTATCGCCTCAGTAGCTCTTGTTACAGCGCTGAAGTGGATCGGTGTGTGAGCAAGCGCCGCAAGAATAGCGTCTTGCAACCCGTTTATATTAGTACTGACCTACAGTCCTTGTCGATCCCCTACATAACACCAGTCCTACAAAAACAAAAAACAAAAACTAACAAAAAACACATTATTTTTGTTTGAAACTCTGATAATGCACGATGTCTCACGCTCCTTTTTGAGTCCAATACTTGCTAGTATGGAATGTGATGAGGAAAATCAATGGTTTTCATTAAATTCAACCAAAGTCAACCAACAGGCTACATAATTTGTGGCTTAGCGTTTTTTACATGGTCAGCAAAATGATGTACTGTTATACGTATAAGCTTAAACTGACATGATGATGAACTGCACTCAACCAACCAATGTTTCAGTTGCACAATTTCACCATACGTCAGTCATCCTGTAGCATAGACTTGTTCCTGAATGCTAGCAAGATGTATCTCGTTGTGTCCTTGACAACATAAAGACATGAATTGTCTTGGTATAAGATGACTACTAACAGCAGTTAGAGCAACATATTATTTCAATTTTCAAACTGCACAAGGGCCAAATCACAAACAATTGGCGAGCGGGTAAAATCATTGTTGTATATATATAATCTCAGGAGAAATGGCCCGCCCGCACGTTGTTCCCCAAAACAGAGCAGACATTCAACCATGGGAAATAGACGCTCTGCTTTGTAAAAGGAATACTCTGAGGTTGCTGTTTGTGAGTGAGACTTTGCTGTCTTCTCCCATGCCGTTAGCTCTCAGTGGGAGGAGTTTTCACACACTTTGCTGCTGTGACAAGACAATGTGCAACAAGGTGAGACCACAGTGAAAATCCACCGCCTGCAGCCACCAGACTGACGGCAGAGGAAATGAACACATCACATCTTTATTCACACCTTTACCTTTACACACCACTCCCACCCCTCTCTCTCACTCTCTCTCTCTCTCTCTCTCTCTCTCCCTCTCCACCTCACCCCCTAGGCGTCAAGTATCTTATCCAAAAGGTAACCTGTAGCTATCCTCTTGCGCCCCTCCCATTCCTATCCCTGCTAAAAAATCTGAATAATAAAAAGGGAAAACTAGCCCAAGGGAGTTTCACTCCGGATCAGCCAGGGCAGGTAACCTCCATGGACATCCTTCTCTTTAACAACGCGTTTCTCTCACAGCATGGTCCTGATCAGAGAGTACCACTGTGTAGTGTGGGAAGAATACAAGTATATTATCGGTTGATGAAAATAACTGTCATTGCGCTATTGTTACGCTGCACGTCATTGCATGTAAGGCTGTCTTCATAACAATTATAATGTGTCCAGCCAAACAGTAGCAAGAGAAATGTACATTCTTTGCCATACTGGCCGTAAACGAGCGATCCATATTGATACATTTTCTTTCTAAGCGTAACCTTTTGAGAATAGCTACAGAGGTCACTGAGGTTAGAACGACCCCCAGCCACACACACACACCAACTGAGTACACTTTAAAATTCAGATGGAGTGAATCCATTATTGACAGCAGACTGGTAATAGTAATGGTAATGGTGACGCTTAGTGTTTCTCTATGTTGTTCTCAGTTTGTTTAATAGGGACAAGGTAACTGATACGGAATGGTGTTATGTTTTCTGTATATTTTAGGTATTCATAGAGCTAGATACTATATGTCATGGGGACAAATGCATGTCAATCCTATTTTTTGTAGGTTTCTTTTTTGGCCATTCAATTATATTGGAAGAGTTATCTTAGATAAAGTAATAACAGGGGCACATTATTTGAGCCCAAGAGCATTACTGACCTTCATTAGATGCTATTTCTATTGTTTGTATATGATGGAGGTTCGTTGATGATGGATACTGTCTCCATCCACAGGATTTTATTTTATTGACTGTTCCAAATGTAAGGAGGGATTTTGGAAAAAGGGCTTTTTTGTACTCAGCCCCATCAGCGTGTAGCGTATTTAACAGCAGCGTTTTAAATTAAAAGCACATGCATTTATAAATAATTGATGAAGTACTTTGAGACTGATTCCTTGACTTTTCAATTTCTAAATTACTTGTGTAAATAAATGCTATTTATGTATTTATGTTATTGTTTTTACTAAGTTACAATACCTGCATTTTATGTATTGAATTGTGGAATTTTTGGTATGACTTGCTGATGACTATCATGGCCAAGACTCTCTTAATCTCAATGTTCCTTCCTGGTTAAATAATGGTTTAATAATAGATAATAGTAATAATAATAATTATATATATATATATATATGTGTGTGTGTGTGTCACTTGTGTGTTACTTATTTTGGGCACATTGTAAAGACTTTTTTCATTTATTTTATTCATTGTTATAATGTTGTAACTCAAATCAATACTGTATAACTGGATGAGAAAAAACATGTAATTATGAAATATTTCAGGTACTTGTTTCAAAACGAGGGTTAAAATATGCAAATCCACAAGCAGAACAGCTGACGACAGACAAAGATGAACATGGCAGTGGCACTTCATGCATGTTTATTTTGCTTTGTTCAAGTAATGAGGAAGAGGCCTATGTGACAACTCTGGACTTGTCCTCGCCGCTATCTTTATTCCTGCATCGCAAATCAGATTGAGAGCCATCTGGAAGCCAAGCAAAACAACATTATCTTTCATTTTCACAGTCTTCTCACTATCTCTCTCTCTCTCTCTCTCTCTCTCTCTCTCCCTCTCTCTCTGTGTTAGAATCTTTCTCCATCTTCAGTGATAACTTAATATTTTTTTTTGTCTGTAATATCTTTCTTTCTTTCTTTCTTTCTTTCTTTCTTTCTTTCTTGCCTGCATGATCTTTTTCACCATTATACTGTATGACAGTGGATTACTTTTTACTCTCAATATTTAAAGCTTGTTCTTGTCTTTCCTTATAAAGTAAAAATAGACGTGCACATACAGGTCATGTAATGGACTCTACTTCCTTCCAGCCTGGGAATCAAGCACAATATTGTGTGTGACAAGGCTGACATTTTAGACGTCAAATACAATTCCTTATGCTTATAATGACAGTATAATGTGTACATATACCGTACGTTGACATATATACTTTATTTTTATTTTTTATTTTTACATTTCTTGGTAATGTACAAAGAAAACAAAAAATGTACAATTTTATATAGCACAACAAAGTAGAAATGCTGAGACAATGCCTGCAGAATATGGCAATGTTGTGGTTTTCTGTTTACTAGAATTGCTGCATTTTTTATTTTTTTATTAACAGTTTATTGTTTGGCTGCATGTTAAGCAAGGGAATCCCCTCTTCTGTTGGTTCTTTGCTGTTGTGTTGCCACAACAGCAAAGAAAGAAAGCCGGTTGGAACTGTTATTGAACAGAATTCCTTTCTTCCAGGAGCACATGTCATTTGATAATTGGCAAAGCATGCCCTGTTATGGAGTCATCATTAAGATGCTATCAAATACAGGAATAGCCCTTTGTCACACACAATGCAAGTGCCTAAGGGCAGTAGCATTAATTATAATTAGATAACTGTATTGTACATAATTGTGGAAACTAAATATTTGTGAGATATATAAAATATGTATATGGTATATATAAAGGATAAGAATCGTATCTCTAATGATTGAAAGATATTGATAAAAATGTTTTGCATTTTTAAAATATACAAGTATTCAAGTATATACAAGTATAAGTAAGATAGAATTATAAAATGCTGAATGCAACAATAATAATAGTATTCTAATTGCATTTGAAAATATAATATTAAAGTAGCTACAAAATTATTTTTTAAATAATTTTACTGTAAGTATTATCCTATTTTTTATTATTGGAGCAGCAATATAATTTTTTTTTTAATACCAAAAAATATTGACACAGCAGCTGGTATGACAATGCCTTTTATAAATCATTATTTAAATCAATAGAAAAAATACAGACAATTTCATTAAAATGTTGTAACACAGTTAATTAAGGACATTGTGCTGCGAGGGCCAAGGGATTAGCTTTTCGTCATTGTTCTTGCCACAAACCATTATGTTAAACCATTTGGAGGTGTGCCCTCATCGTCCAGCTACTCAGCTCCCCCATCGACCATCACCAGCTAACAATCTGACACACCACACATTGTCAAGCGGAACAATAGGTCACTTTGTTGTGAAACTCTGCTAAGACTCACCTGAGTCACAAGGTGAGTTCAGAAACGCAATACGTTTGACACGCCTTGTCCCCTTAAAGACAGTGAGAAAGATTGAAATACAGAGAAAGCAATGGGAGGTGTAAAAAAAAAATCCCCATTTTTTGAGGCCTACGGTCTGATGCGTTCTGCAATGCTGTGGGAACATGTAATGTCGTGTGAAAGCTTCTCTCTCACCTCTGGGCCTGTGTGCAGGAAATGGAACAGTTGAAAGGCGTTTGTGTGGTGGGTGGGGTAGTCGGGGGTTGGGGATGGGGGGTGAAATTCTCTTAGGAGATCATTCATCATCTCTGAGCGTATAGGAGACCATATCGGGCCTCACTTTATGCGGTCAGGGGGGGCTTATAAATCTCCAGAAGCCAGAGCAAGTGTCAATCTTCTGGTAACACTTGTTGGAACTCTACTGGCTTGTGGAGTCCACATGGTCTGTGATGGACAGACCGTCAGGAGGCTACGGCCTTGGAGTTGTATCATCTTTTGGGTTGTTGTGACTGGTTGGCATATTACTGGTTGTTGAGCGATATGCTGTAAGTGATGCTAACAGGTGCTTATATTAGATCTAATTAATGTTTAGTCTTCATACTGCTATCCAAATGTTGCTACACATATGACGTTGGCGCATATATTTTACTACGTGTAACAGAAATGCCAACTATTTTCACACAGCTTGACACCACAACAGTTATGTTTATGCGCATGAGAAAACAAGCAACAGAATGAAATGAATACCTGCCCCAAGGATGTTCAATTCCACATATCCGCTAAGGCATTCCTGTCAAGGGAGCCATTTTCTCACGATCCAGTGTCACCTACCGTGATGAAGTCATTTGTTCACCAAGTATATAGCACTGA
>JAODUH010051631.1:32500-42500 GCA_027564835.1 Typhlichthys subterraneus
AGGTATGGCACCTATACGATACAGAGATCGAAAATCGGTCCGATACTGACTTAAATGTAAAGATGGATTGGTATCGGTGACAATTGGACAGTTGTATCCGATCCATGAGGCTAATCCAATTAAATGAAGTTACACATGTATGTCTGCTGTCAAGCATCAGCCATGGCTAATTTACCAAGGCAACACTATCAGCAGCAGGTTCATAAAATGCATTAAAGTCCTAAAATAGAGATTGGCTGTCATTTACTTTGCAACTTAACTTAAAACTTAAAACTTAATATAACACTAGAATCGGATCGGTACTCGGTATTGGCCGATGCCCAAAGTCTTGGTATCTGTGTCGGTATAGGTACTGAAAAAACTGGATCGTACAATCCATAGCTCTCACACTTTTTAAACTAAATTCCTCACACAGCACATCATTTCAGGACCACATTTAGCTTATGTGGGTAAAAAAAATTATATTTTTGTTACAACCATGGTTGTAATAAACGTCAAACTAAAATGCTTTCCAGATAGTATGGTTGAATAAATAACTATATTTTCCCTGGCCATATAGGGGTCAGATATACAGTAAGCATAAATGTTTTAATCATTACATTTCAAACTATACATTTTGTATACATATGTATCATGTTTTAATGACCAGTGCTTTCCATAATTAGGAGTGTTAGCTACAGTATACACTATTATATTGTACAACTGGCAGGCCATAACACTGCTTATTTAAGAAGTAGAAGTTGTCGCTCAATCACAACATTGTGAGACACAACAACCACCTAAATTCTGTGTAGAATATACATTCACATACACTTTTCAGGTGCTGTTGTCCAATCAAAGTGTTTTTGCAGGAACATTCTAACTGGCATTTGAGAATAATTTGCTTTATATTCAATTAAGGATAAAACAGAGGTTTATGTTTATTGCAGGCAAGTAAGGACAGTTCCAGGTTACACCGTATGCCACTATCATGGGACACGCATAGGTCCCATTGTGGAGGGGAATATCCTATTGGCCCATGACCAGAAGACCGGTTTCCTTCTGCCTGACTCCATAGCTCCACCGCACTCTCCTGTTACTGAATACACACAAGGCAATGGCACACGGTTAAACATGTTTCAGAAACCAAATACATGTTACCTACTGTATGTCCATACACATTGGTATTTACACAGATACAACATATGTAAGTACACCTAGCCTCAGACACAATTAAAAAAATGTCTGCATTAACAGGATGTTTTAGGTCATAGGTTTGAGGTTTCATTTTAACATATAGCCTATGTGAGAATAAAACTATCTTGTCAACCTGTTTTGATAAACAATATTTAACATTGGTTGCACTAGTGCTCAGTGGGAATAAAAAAATATATATAGGCATATACTATATAGGTTAGGGTGATATTCTGACCAATAGCATATACACAAACTCTTGTTTAGAAAATCGTGTTGAATCGTGAAAACCGTAAGTACGCAGTCAATGAATGACACATCTCATATCTGAAGTGCTGAGAATGAGTCAATACCTCCAGAGAGTCGGGCTGAATGGCGCATTTCGGCTTTAGCTCGTTATGACAACAAACGCAAAGAATATCCTTTGGCCAAACAAAGATTTAAAGCAGAGATAGGGGAGATTAAGAGAATGACTGAGATACGATTCTGCAAGAGATTAAGAGAATGACTGAGATATGCTTCAGCAACTTTGTTAAGTGAACTTTGGAGAAGTGACTGGGCTCTCTGTAATTTTTATCTCTCGGCCTGTTCTCTCTATCTCTCTCTCTCTCTATATATATTTATATATATATATATATATATATACTCCCTCGCACGCGCGCGCACGCACGCACCCACACACACACACGCACACGTACATATATGGTCTACACATCCACACCCACACCAACGACCGCGAGTATTGCAAACACCCTCCGGAGGAGGAACTAACTTTGGTCTTTTACTTAACATCACTTTCCCAGCAGACCTAAAGCAAACGTGCTGCTGAGGGTGCCACGGGAAAGAATACTTAAGCGAGTTAGAGATTAAACTTCCTAAGCAGAGAGAGCCCGAAACGACAAAAAACGAAACAATTTTAACGAGCGATGAGCCATTCTTGTTTCTTCGCTCCTGTCTGAGCTTTACTCAAGGCGCTATATCGGAGATTTCCAAGGACATTCTCAGGTGGCATGGAGACGCGATTCTCTTAAATCCCAGACGGATTTCTTCGCAAGTCCTTTATACATAATGGTGAGTAACATTTTATAACGTCGCAATAGCCTTTTGGTGGAATTGGTCCGTTCTTAAAATATTTTCCTTATGTCGCCCTTCATCTTTAATGCAATTTGCAGCAGCATCGGGCGAAATAGTGTTACCGGCTACTTTGCGATGAATATGTGAATGTTATTTTTTTTTCTGGTTATAGCCTACTTATTATTAAAATCTATTTATTTTTTTAAATGAGAGTCCACATATGCTATTTATCATACATATTTATTTCGGATTACCCCATCTAGTATAGTTTATTGGAAATGATGCGTACTATATTAATTATTATAAAAAATGTACGTCCACTTAAAGTTGAAAAATCGTAGCCATTTGTGTAAAATGTTGAGATGTTTTATATATTCAAAACAATGTATATGCCTATCGTTGATCATTTGGGAAATGCTTACAGTTTATGCCTATTGTCAAACATTTAGATGCAACTTTTATATATAAAACTGTTCAAAAATTACTTAATTGATTGATTGATTAAATTATCAATCAAATTAAAATTGTGTATAGCCTATTCTTTTCAAATGTAGTCCTATCATTAAAATGAATAGTCTTACATATTACCTGATGATCACTTATTTAGCTTTAGGCGTATTAATTGAGCAATTACATGTGTGTTGTCCTGCAAAGAGGAACAACTCAACTGAAGCGTTGAAAATAGTATATTGGATAATCACGCACTCAGTTAAATCTTAATGTCGTTGATTGAACATTGATTTTCTTTCTGTTCAAGTTCTGTTGGATGAATATAGCAAATATTGCCTTGCGTAAGCCTACAGACGATTACACCTAAATCACCACGACGCCTCAGCAGCAAGGGGCAACATTAATTTGAGGGAGCCGCGTCAAGCAACAAGACCAGCATTCATATTTTTCAAGGACCCTTCATGGCTCTAGAAAAACTGTTTAGCCAGCCATTCAAATCACGTTTAAACACATATTTTTACATCTTCGTGTCTGAAGACCTATGGCAGAAGGCCTAGTTAATCAAATACGATATTTGAATCACAGGAAATGGTGAGAATGTTGGTTTATATGTAAAATTACCATATCTTTGTGCAGTAGGCTATACATATTATATAAAATAATTACCATTAATACTTGTCCTGTCTAACATATTTGTAATATATTCAATATTTAGTCATGGACATTTTACTTTAGAGCAGTATATATTTGTTCATCTTTGTTTCAGACCCTATATAATCCGTTTTTTGCAGCTATTCACTGCATGTTGAAAGAATACATTTTCATGGAAATTAGTTTTTTGTTTTAAATTTATAAAAAAATGTCCAACACATTTTTTGCCTGGCTTCAAATTAAATAAGAGATCTCTGTCAAGAAATGCCTACATGGGAGACCGCTGTTGTTTTTCCATTGATCAATATCAGATCCATATTCAAGACTGACAGTAAATCTTGGCAATTATAATTTACCTGTGTACCTTACCTGTACTAATATGAGAACAAGGGATTGAAGGAGATGGCACATGGGGTTGTTGGGACTCAGACCACATACTGATGGCTGTGTGTGCTTGGGTGTGTTTGATTTAACACTCTATTTCGCCTCCTAATAACATTAGGCCCCATTTCTGGACTTGCTCTCCAAAGGCTGGCCCAGCACCCTGTGCTTCTGCTCAGGCTTAATGGTTCCTATTACTGGCTCTAATAAATTGTGAATAAGCGGCAGCCCAAAAAGTCCCGGGCTGTGGAGAATTCCCCATCCTGTAGCGCAAGGCACCCCCTCTTAAGAAAACACAAATTAATTCTGAACCTCTCTGTGGCCAAAAGTTTGTGGAATGATAAATATTTTCATAGGAAGCTCTACTCTTTCTATCTGCACTGATTTCATTTTGTTTCACGCCTAACTTAAACCCTTGTGTGTCTCTTCAATATCTTTCTTTTTGTGTCTGTACATTCTCTCTCTCTCTCTCTCTCTCTCTCTCTCTCTCTCTCTCTCTCTCTCTCTCTCTCTTTCTCTATATCTCTGCTTCTCCTGCCTTGCTTTATCTAACATCTCTTGTCACTACAGTGAATAGTGAATTTACACATCATCTGGGCCTAACATCACTCTTAAGAGAATTATTGAAAAGTTACAATACTATATATTTATAATATTTGAATAGCTGATCTGCTAATGGTACATAACACTTTCATGATTGATATTTAGAAAGTGATTATTTATTTTCAAAATACCACAAATATGATTTATTTCCCCTATGTGTGTGTGTGTGACTCTTATGCAACCTCATAAATTGCGAGCTTAGCTCTGCAGCCGTTTGCCTAAAAACAAACTCCAAACAAACGTAACGCAAGGGAGACATCAGTGAGTCTTCATTCCAGGAAACAACATACAGTGTAGCATTAAAGGGCTGTACAAACTTATGATTCCAACTGTTGTGATGTCGCCGCACAGCGTGTGATTTGAGCCGTGTGGGTTTGTGTGTGAATGTGCGCTGAGGTTTGTTTGTGGGTTCTTCATGCATGTGTATGAAGGTGTTGCTGAAAGGAAGCTCTTGACTACACAGGACACTAATGTGCTTTGATGATTTGATACCTAAGTTATCACCCACCCCAACACAGACATTGACCACCATTCCTCAAAGCCCCAGAGATCATCCAGGGAGGCCTTGTGGTGAATACACTTTCCCTGAGAGCAAGTGTGTGTGCAAGCTTGCATGCCTGTGTGCTTGTGCGTGTGCGTGTGCTTTTACTTGAGCGTGTGCATGTATCTGTGCGTATGTGTGTGTGTGCGTATGTGTGTGTGTGCGTGCTTGCGTGTGGTGCGTGCTTGTGTGTGCGTGCTTGCGTGTGCGTGTGCGTGTGGTTGTGTGTGTATGTGTGTGCATGTGTTTGTGCGTGTAAAGCCCTGCATGTCGGCAGGCAACAGCTGTCTCTCAGTCTATTTCCGCTCATCTTATCTCATCAGGAGGACTTAAACGCATGCATCACTGCGTAGCCTACAGTTATAATACATTTATCACTTCTCCCCACTTTGAGGTCAATTACATGATTCCTCACAATGTCGATTAGAGGGGGCATTCATTGAGTTATATGAATTTGCTCAGAAACTCTCAGTTTGATGGCAAATCAGCTATCACATCTAATTGAGTTAGTTTGAAATGGCAGTATGTTGCATCATGCTTACCTCGCTATATTCTCTACCCTTGCCCCCTCGTGTGTGTGTGTGTGTGTGTGTGTGTGTGTTGCCTCAGCACAGTGACCATACTGCTGGGTTGTTTCTGGCCAGCTGGTAGCAACTAGGGCGGTCGCTCTCTGTCGTCTGCTGAGTAGACGCAGGGGAAATGTTTTGGTCCTAATGACTAATAAAGGTGTGTGTGTGTGTGTGTGTGTGTGACCACCCTTCCCAGCGCTGCACCAGATGTGTCGTACCTGGCCGCCAGACCACCATGTGACTGGGGTCAGCCCCATTCTTCCAACCTATCACCCCCTTGTCCCCCGCTTGGCTGCTGGGAGGTCTGCCAGCTGTCCAATGGGTCTCAGCTGAGACAGGGTAGTCAGGGCTATAGGTGCCCCCCCCCTCCCCTGCTGCTAGACTAGCACCTTGTTAATTTAAAGATAGAATAGAAGTCACACATGCATGTGTAATCTAAGCACACACACACACACACGCACACACAAATTCAACCTTTTCGCGACAGAGGTATTTGTGGACGGATGGTGTAACAGTGAGATGGATGAGACAAAGATACAGACAGTGCCATGATTGAATGAAGAGCTTTTGATTACTGAGAGGCAGAATAGGGTGGGGGCTGGCATGAAAGCAGGCTTGTTGCTGGGAGTCCGTCAAGTGGAATGGAAAGGCCACCGTGTCTGGGAGGTAGAGTTACAGTGCAGAGATGGCAACAGGTTCAGTGGTTACCGCAAGTTAATGAGAGCCACTCTTCTATTCACTTCAGTTTCATTCAAAGCATCTTGTTTGGAGTTGTCGCCAAGCGTGGTTTGTTTGTCTCTCTCTCTCTCTCTCTCTCTCTCTATCTCTCTCTCTCTCTCTCTCTATGCTTTCAATGTACTGTATATATCAGGCTTACAATAAAATAAAATGAAATAAAGCACTGTACAACATTGCTTTTATCCCAGTGACCGTCAACATAATCAGAATCACGTTTTGCTTCAGGTCTATGTTGTTTATCATAATCTCAATTCAATTAAACAGGCATATTATCAAAGTTGTTCCTGTGCTGTAAGTTGTGCCGTGTGTGGCCAGTGGCAGGACACTAACACTGGCTCCTCTTCACATTTGACTTGTTTTCACGTATGGTGACGAGGCACACACACACACACACACACGCACACACACACACACACGATTTTGTACCATTCCTTCCCAGTTAATGAATTCCCTGGTTGCTGGGGTCATGGTGGTGAATAAGACATCCCGGGAACTGGTCACTGAGCTGTGATTATCAATTCTCCACATCTGTTACCAGACCACCGGCACATCTGACCTTTTCTTTCTCAATTACATACTATGGAAAAGTTAATTTGGCTAGCGCTATAATTTCTGCTTTGCTAATTTCTTGGTACTGTATGTTACTTCTCAAACCATATTGGCGTGCTGCGCTAATGACATGATGTTAGAGCCAGGTGGTGGTACACACTGTATGTGGTTTATACAGAACACAGTGTGCTCGATGGTACTGCTTGACAAGCTCTGTCCACAATCCCCCAGATACTCTCCCTCTGCCTTGGTCTGCTAACAATGAGCAGACCCCTCCACCCTCTGGCGCTCTACACAGTAGGACAATGTGTCCGTTAGCATTGTTTATGCAGCTCACAGTGGGCAAACCCGGTGTGTTTGCAGGCTATGTGTGTGTGTTTGTGTGTGTGTGTGAATTCTAGGCATAACCGCATGCCAATTATCAGGCCTATGCATTGTACATTGCAAAATACAGACACATGCATCATTTCACCACGTTACGTTCTAATCAACACAGGCAAATCTATTCACATTTGAACGGGTTCTTTTCCAACAGAGCCTATAAGTATATCTGCTGTCATGTGTCCTGTTGAACAGCTTTGTGCCAAAGGCCAACCAGTCATCTATGCTGGTCGCGGGGGCCATTAAGGGCAGTGGGTGGCAGATGGCACTGATCTTCCACCATGATTCCACTTATGCCGACATAAGAACTATAATAGTGGGCCCTTGTTCGACGGCCTTTGTCTCAACCTTCCCACTGAGACAGAGGGCCTGTTTGCAACAATGAATCAAACCCCCCCCACCACCCCCCTCCCCTCCAGGCACTTAGGCAGACAGTCCAAACGGGGGTTTTGAGCCAGGTGGGGCTCCATATGTCGGCAGTAACTCTGGCTCACCTTGTCAAGCGCGGCTATCAGCTGTTGACGGAGAGCTTGTATTTTGGGCCTGCGTGGAGGTGAAACCATTAGAGGGGCACTGCCAACGTTTATATAGCTACGATGTCAGTCAACCTACTGTAGGAATGACAGTATTAGGTAAAAATACTCTAAAAACCCTGCTAAAAGCACCCGAACTACAGTAGGAACATCATTTCACCAGCATCAGAACCTTGTTGTTTCAGTAAAATATTTTGTGGAGCATCATATTTTAAAAGCCTTTACCGCTTGATCTTTTTTTGTGTGTGTGTGTGTGTGTGTCATTGTGATCTGCTATTGTTTTCAAGCAGAGACATACTGTATGTAGCACACAATGAATTTAAGCACACGTAACAGAAACACATAAACATACAAAGAACAATTAGTTCTCAAAGCACATGGCAAACACATTCAGTACCAGCTTGCTCCCTATATTAAATATCACATTCCAGCTATGTAGTACACAGTGCTATGACACGATCTGGCAGTACATAGAAGGAGAATCTGATACCCGTGAAAGAGGCTGCGGTCTTGCAGAGCCCCAGGACCCCAGGTGAAGCTGGTGGGACCTGCCCCGTGGCCCTCATGGCCTCTGCTGGGTTTGTTTTAGCTTCAGTTACACTCCTGGGCCTACCAGGCCGAGAGCTGCTCATCTTCCCTCCGGTGTCCTGCAGTTCCCATGGCCTTGTCCGGCCTCCGCCTATAGCCCTAGTCCTCAACCAGGAAGTGGCTGCACTGTCCTGGGCACTGTGTGTGTGTGTGCGCGCGTGCGTGTGTGTGTGTGTGTGCGTGCGTGCGTGCGTGCGTGCGTGTGTGTGTGTGTGTGTGTGTGTCCAAATCAAACTTTCTATCTACACTGCTGTGTTCCTTCCTCTGTGGTGAGGGATCACTTTTATTCTCCCCTGCATGTGATAAAGGTAAGATAAGAGGAGCTGAAGGGTGCAAGGGACAGGGCTTTTGAAGTGGAAAACGTGAGAAAAATATCTAGTTTACAACTTTACATACTGTATATGGTCTATAAAACATAATCTGAACTGAAGCATGGCTCAACTGAACACATGGAATTGAATTCATAAAAAATGAAGCAGCTGTATCATTTATTTATTTATTTATTTGTTTATTTGTTTGTTTGTGTGATTACTTCTGTATTCCCATCTCCTACATGTACAAATCTATGATCTCCAGACTATTGAACATAGATCACTCTTTTGGCCTCATGTTGACAGTCATTCCTATTTGTGTTTACGTTACGCCCATTAACACAGCAACATGTTTGTGGCGGTCAGTGTTGGGTTTTCATTCATGCTCTCTTTGCTAAAGCAACATGTATGGGGCACTGCTGCGTGTTTTGAAAAGCTGAGAGGGCCTTGGCACACTATTTGTCCCCTCCTCTAAGACGGATTGTATGGCTTACAGTGGCAGTCATGGTAAAAGCTTCAGTAGAGGGTGATCTCAAGCTCCTCACTATCTCTACCGCTAATCTTTCATTCATCCCCACTTCTGCTTCAAACCTCTCTGCCCCTATATTTCATGCTTGTCGTCTGTCTCTGTCGTTGTGTTGTCAGTGAGGTCAGGGTTCAAGCGTTTAACTGCACCACTGCCAGATTGGAATTGCCCAGAGGCTCAGAGAAGAGAAGAGAGAGCGAGAGAGAGAGAGAGAGAGAGAGAGAGAGAGAGAGAGAAACAGACAGACCCGAGATATAGAATAAAGAGTGATGAGAGCTTCAGGACAAAATGCTTTGCCTTTCACAAACATTGTGGTTCCATTATCTCTTCAATAAGGTGAAATGTTCTAGCCAGTGAGTGTTGCCGCCATTTAACAAGCCAGTAGCGGAAATATGTGTTTTGTATGCATACTTTATCTTATTTTCTCCCACCTTGTTCATATTTACATGTGTGACATGGAATATGTAAATAGACCAGGAAATCCCTGACAGTTCATCTCAGACACACAACTTCACAACCGCCTGCGCTTACAAATGGCTTACAGTAGGTTCTGACCCTTTGTGCGCTGAGAGAAGTGCTGCTGAAGAGTCTGACATGGTCCAGCTTCCTGTTTAGGCTGGCTGTTGGCATTGACACGGTGACCTTCTGCCCACTGACCTACCACCTCCTCCTTCTCTCTTCATTTATTTTTATTCGTTATACGTTATACGTATTCGATATACGTTCCCAATACGTTCCTAATTTACTTTTTTCTCTTTTTTTTCTTAATTTTATTCCATGGACTTGATGTCAATTCTCCTGACATAAGCAATGTCATTTAAAAATCCATTACAACGACATTTGTGTTGGAAATCTGCCAGTGACGTTGTTTGTGTTGTTCTCCTTGGATTAATCCATCAAGATAAGACACGACAACTCTAGTACGGCTGCCA
>JAODUH010051642.1:1939-18853 GCA_027564835.1 Typhlichthys subterraneus
AGGTTAGTGTGAAGATAGAGGTGCACAGGTTATTGTGAAGAGAGAGATGTATAGGTTAGTGTGACGAGAGAGATGTATAGGCTAGCATGAAGAGAGAGATGTATAGGCTAGCATGAAGATAGAGATGTACAGGTTAATGTGAAGAGAGAGATGTACAGGTTAGTGTGAAGAGAGAGATGTACAGGTTGTAAATATATAAATAATAATATAATAGAAATAATAATGTAATATAAACTACTAACTAGAACAATAGGCCACAAACTCTAGGAACCCACCAGACTATAAGCCCTCACACACACACAGCTGGGAACAATCTGCTGATTGCATGTGGGTTTGTGGGTTCACATCAGCGAGGATAGTAAGGACGAGGGTGCAGCACCCCTGGGTTGGAGGTCAACACTAGTGCATCCATGTGTGTGTACGGGCCGGAGAGCAGGGACAACATGTCAACATTCAGCGTGACAGGGTGTTCAATGGGCTCCAGAGAGAGGGAGGGGGAAGGGGGTTGGGTTGTTGATTTACTAAATCTAAATCTAAAAAGCTTTCTTTTGTAGCCAGCTCTTGTAGCAGGTGCCCATCTACTGCTGCACAGCGGCTGTAACGTGAGGCTAATAGTCCACATGTGCCTTTAGTGCATGCTCCACTGGTCTTTTATTCTCCGTCCCCTGGAGTTCTATATAGTGCTAAACGCTATTAGGTAAATACAGTGATATAATAATGACCTCTGGAAATAAAGATCCCCAGTGGAACTTTAATGAGGAGATTATTTATGCTTTTCAAGTAATAGAATGGAAGCTCTGCTCAGCTCACGACATGTCAGTGTAATAGGCGGCACTGCTGTAATCCTGCTTCTGTGAAGGAGCATCATTTTGCTGAGATGTTCCTGACAACTAAAGGTGCCCAGGGAGATATAAAGCATTAGGCGTATTATAAAGGCTGAATTAAAGGCTGCATATTATTCCAGTTCAAGTGGTTCACAATTAGCCATGGCTGTGACCCGCTGATGTCGCAGGTGATTCTGTTCTGCGTTTCAAGGCAATTAGGCAGCACCCAAACCTTTAGCTTGGGTCCCCTGCCAATCAGCATGGAAAGTGGAAGCCAATTAGCATGGCTGTCACCGTGACAACGTGGTAATTTGACAGGTTCTCGTCTTAAGTGACAGGTTGGTCCACTGACATGCCCTGCTATACTGCTGATACTGATATATTTATTACACACTGGAGTTATCAATGATGCAACGCTCCTTTTTCACTTATGAACACTGTTCATCTGCTCATGTTGTTGCTGTAGGTACATTTAGACAACAGCCAGATTATCTATCCACTGAAAAGATAATCTGGTGTTTCTACACAGCCCTGGCTCTGTAAATGGGAACACAAAGTGGTGCAGACCACACCACACAACACTATCCCAGCCTTGGCAATATGGGGGCGTAACTTCTGAGGGAGCACGCTATGTCATGCTCTAAAGTGAGGGGCATTTTGTTTTGATTGATATCAATATTCAAATATCAATCTTTCTCCAGAATGACCAGAACATTATCTCCAGACACTGCTGAGGGAGGGGGGGGCAACTCATCCCCTCCCTACCCCCCCCCGATCAGGACACTTTATAACTTGAGTTCCCCCAGGGCTTTGTTCCCTAACACAATAAAGACAAATCACACTCTCTCGCTCTCTCTCTCTCTTTCTTTCTCTCTCTCTCACGCGCTTTCTCGCTATCTCTCTCTCTGTCTTCCTTTTCTCATCCAGAGCATAGCTAAAACATTATATTTCTCATTGCTGTAATGAAAATGTTTATGATATTTCTGTGAGTATTTTCTTTTCTGACATCAGAATTATGATGTAGCGTACGACTAGCTGGCTTTTACTTGTAGCATAGCAGCTCCAGCCAAACTATATGTCTATGCCAACATTACACTTGTGTAACATAGCATTACACACAGCATTACACATAGCATAGCATTACACACAGCATTACACATAGCATTACACATAGCATTAGAATTACACAGCATTAGCATAGCATAGCATTACACATAGCATTGCACACAGCATTACACATAGCATAGCATTACACACAGCATTACACATAGCATTAGCATAGCATTGAACACAGCATTACACATACCATTAACATTACACATAGCATTAGAATTACACATAGCATTACGCATTAGCATAGCTTTACACACAGCATTAGCATAGCATTGCATATCATTAGCATAGCATAGCATTAGCATATCATAACATTAGCATAGCATAGCATAGCTTTACACACAGCATTAGCATAGCATTGCATAGCATTAGCATAACATAGCATTAGCATATCATAACATTAGCATAGCATAGCATGGCATTACACACAAGAAAGGCGATTTCAAGTCACCAATGCGTGATGCCTTTTAGTTTTTTTTCAAATAGTACAAAAACTCAATCTCATATTTTCTTGAATAACATTTTGACTACAAAACCGCATATTACTGCACATGCCAACTATCCAGATTTAGAAGTTGTTCAATCCGTACAGGTCTAAAAGTCTAATGGCGTATAGATAATACAATATATCCTCAACAAAATCACTAAATCTTAAACTGTGGCAAAATACAATACAAATGTATATAAATATATCAATAAAAACAATAATTTCCAAATAAGGCTCTAATAACATTCAACCCTCCAACATATTGCTGCACAAGCATGCAGAGTTGAAAGTATGAACTTTGATTTACATAAAACCTTTTTGAAAGAAGTTCTTGTGACCCAGAGAGCTTGGTTAGCTCCACAGCATGCTCTGCTCATGGGCGCCCTTCAGGATCACAAGGATCAAGATGTGCACCTTTAAGTCCTTATGTCTGAGTCGCAGTGCGTACAGAATCAGGCTGTGAAATCCATCTCTGCAGGGGGTCGTGGTGCCTTTAGTAATATTGCTTTTCCCTGCCTGCTATAATTCATCATAACACTCATAATGCATTGTTAGAAGATTAAACTGCAAGCAGTACAAAAATAATTTTCAAAAATGCTGAAACAAAGATCCTGTAAAGGCCCTCTGTAGCCCTATTGTACTCAAAATAATAATAATAATAATAATAATAATAATAATAATAGGCATTTTGAAGCCGTATTCTTCTCATATAATAATAATAATAATAATAATAATAATACCCCCCCTTCTTTCCTGAAGCCTTTATTGTACCATTATATTAATAATAGTCTCTCTAAAGCCTGTATTGTATTAATTTGTTTACTGGATGACCTCTGTTGAGTCACAGAAGCAGTTTGACTGGCTACGCATTCTGTGTCCACACACACGTGCACGTACACACACACGCGCGTGCGCACACATGTACATGCACGCACACACACACATACACACACACACACGCACGTACACAGTATCTGCTCTCTCTGACCCGAGTTACATTTTATTCCGCCATTCAAGCAAAACGCTCTAATTCAACCTGCTGGAGAAATTGATATTTCTTTCGTGCTGTCACAGCTGTCTGTCACAACTGTCACGTTTCTGCTTTCTGTCGTCTTTATAAAATGAAATAAAAACGTTTATTTCAAGCAGAGAGCACACGTCCTATTACAGTGTGTGTGTGTGTTTGTGTGTGTGTGTGTGTGTGTGTGTGTCTCTGTGTTTTCTGACAAACATGAACACCTGTATCTGGCTATGAATGTTCCTAATGGCTCCTTATTGTGTTTTTAATGAGTCTAAATGGCCTAGCCCTACATTAGAGCCTGACACAGGACAGCTACTGGTACACAGAACAGCACTCTCCTCAGGATGGCCTCCTGGCTAGATGTGTCTCCTCCCTCAGAATGGAATGCTTCAGTAGAACTTTAGTGTCCAAATGACATCTCAGTGCTAGCTTCTTCTGCCACATGAAGACCAGAACATCATTCATTTCAGAATGCGTAATGCTTGGGTCAGTAGTCGGTGGAGGCAGGACACTCAGGAGAGGTCTCCACAGTGTATGGCAGTGGCATCATGCTCCTGTCATGTGCTGGTGTGTGCGTGTGCGTGCGTGTGTGTGCATATGTGTGTGTGTGTGTGCGTGTGTGTGCTTGCCAGGTATGCGGTGCTGATTGACCCAGCAGGGTGGCTCACTGTGAACCCTGTCAGAGGGACCATCAACACGTCGGCCTCTCTGGACCGAGAGTCTCCCTTCGTACGGAACAACCAGTACACCGCCCTGTTCATCGCCACGGACAATGGTGAGAGCACGCGCACACACACACACACACACATGCGCACGCGAGTGCAAGACTACAGTGTTGACCCTACAAATGTTGTGTGTGTACACGTGCACGTTAACTGTACATGTGCAACATGCTGAAGCATACTGGTCCTGTTATTAGTGTTGTATTGCACAGCTACATACAGGACAGTCTCTTAGTAACACCAACATTGTTCACGGGAAAGTATTTATAAAAGATTGTCATTTAAAGGCATTTAACAGTTAGTTTTAGTGTCTAAATTACACCAACATTGTGCTTGTGGAACATATAGAACACGCTAATTACTTATTTTACGTCACTAGATAAGCCATTTATATTAGAAAGTCCAACTAGATTTAAAATCTAAAAACAAGATTATCACACAGAGAGTTTTTGTGTGTTTGTGTGTGTGTCTGTCACACACACACCTGTGTCTGTCAGAACTAGGAAATACATCCGTATCAAAGCAGAACCCAGTGACTCCACACATGACATTTCTTCTCCATATTTAAGTGGTTGAATGAGTGAATTATCCCATAGAAATGTTGGAAATGCATTTTATTAATAGACTGGGTTCTTTCTTCACTACAGTCAATCAGTAGCTTCCGGCCTTGTTTTTCATTTTCTTCTGGTATTTAGAAGACGTTTGTTTTCATGCTTATGATTAAATTAGTATGATAATTTTGTTTTTCATCATAGCATTTGTCAATTAATTTAGTTATGCAGCTCAGAGCTACAGTGGAGAATGAAGTTTGAAATGAATAAATAATTTAATGCATACGATAATTTCCCACCTGCTGCCACAATAGGCCAATTTACCCTGCTGATTGGTGAGAATACTTTATCAACAAACTAGTCAACAAAATATTGGATTCCTGACGATTACCACAGAGCTGTCAGCGCTTCATACAGATTAGGACAGGCAAACTATTGCTTCAGTGTGTCACAAGACAGGCAGATTTATGAGATCACCCTGCACAGGCAATTCTGATGCTTAATTAACGGCAAACTCTAGCCCTGTGTGCCTTCCGGAGTCTATATCAATGGCCTTCATCTCCCAGCAGGAGACATAGCCAGCGCTGATAAGCCCGACTCCATTCTGAAGGTAATTTGTCGTGCGAGCAGCGGCGCACCTGTCTTCAGCAGCAGGGTTCTCCCTCAAGTCCTTCTCTAAATGACTGCTGCCTGTTGTAATTGGCTGTGGCTGGTTTCATTTACAGCCCTGATCAGCCAATCAGATTAGCGGGCGTGTGTGTGTTAGCGTGGGCCTGGGAGACATAGTTGAGTGAAGGGCCGTAATGAACTGGCTTATCTGAGGAGTTATCTAACAAGTCCAGGGATTTACTGTGGACGCATGCAGAGAAATCCACACAGACACACATGGTGGATCACTCCTTTTAAATCTTTACTAGGCCCTGCCTTTGATGAAGTAGTAATGATCAATGGCAGGGCCACAGACACAAATGAAGAACAGCTCACTATTAGGTCAGTCAGGCTTGTTCCGGAGATGTTCTTTACAATGACGCAAATGCATTTCAACACTCTGGAGCTCCTAAACTCTTGGATAATAAGCCTAACTTCACCGTATACTAGCCAGCACAGTCACTGGTGCAGTCACATGCTGCTAGGCAACACATTAAAGGTCATGTTGTTCCATAATGATGATAGTGTTTAAATATAAAAATACCCATTTACCCACCCAGAGAGAAATAATAATGGGGAATGTTGGCCACCACTATAGTCTCTCTCTCTCTCTCTCTCCATCTCTGTGTCCTCGTCTGTGGATATCAGACCAGTGTGGGGGGGCCTTGAGAGACTCCAGCACTATACTGCAGGTGAGGTGGACTTTTTTCCTTGTGTGTCCATCATGGCTGTGCTTGGAAGCTGTCTGCTTTGTTGCTACGGGAGCATGAGGCTTGCGTGTGTGTGTGTGCGTGGAGAAGATTTCCCAAATGTAATATTCAAATGTTGGAATCTTTGGTGGAGACGAGAGAGAGGGCATTGAGCACATTGCTGGCCATGCAATATATGGGCCTTGTGTTGGTACGTACTGTTGTTGTTGTTGTTGCTATTGTTGTGCATGTTTGTCAGTTTCAGAATTAAATGTGCCTTATGACTTTGCAGTATCAACCCTGTGAAAGTGATAGTTTACAATACAATTGTTTGCCAATGCCCCTGTGGTAGCAATAGTGAGAGGCCACATCTGTCTCTACATATTACAATGTGCACCTGCATATGTGTGAAACAAGGAAGCAAACATGCTAATGCCAGCTAACGCATGTTTTGACGTTGTATTTGCAAACATAACAATTGCACAATGAGCGTGCAGGTTTGATAATGTTTGTTTTGGGTGATTATTTCGTGACCATTTTATTGTGATGCATGCATGCCCTGTTTGAGTAAATGGTGGACAAGAGTGTCCCGACAATGAAGATCATCCAAATACTAAACTGAAGAATTTTATGAGATTTTGGGCACAGACCATGAAAGGAGATTGAATATGGGAAAATTAGGTCCAGTTTAAAAATAGACATAATTATCCTGTAATTGGAACACTGTGATTACACATACAGCAAATACTATATGGGACACACGGTAAAATAACTACATTTGCTTCCGAAAGATACCTTTTTTAGATGGCGGATATTGTTTTAAAATTACGCGTCAAGGTAATGCTGCTTTCATCATGTTTTCTTCTGTATATATTTGTCTGTTTACTGGAGTTACTTAAACCAGTCATATTTATAATGTGCAACAGGATAATCATTGTACATTTGTTCAGAGAACATACAAAATAATTAGAAGATTGTGTGAATTAGAAAACCTACAAAAACACTGAAAACAAAAACACATAAAGAGGAACCTATTTGCCAGTGCTATAGAACATATGACCCTATGTATAATCAGTAGGCTTATACATGTGTGTAATTTTGACAATGTTTTGTGCATTGCAAGTGGACCAATTGAGGAAACGCCAAGCTCAAAACCAGCGCCACCATACAATATTGAAATCATAATAAAACACATTTAAATTTAAATAACAGTTATTTAATTGAACCATCTGAAAGTAATGGACAATACATGGTCCCCGAGATAATGTGGAAACTATTCCATCGTGTTTAGCTGTCAATGTTGTGTGTGTCTATTATTCCCTACTCAAGAGTCAATACATTCCATGAATATGCAATCAGCTCTATTGATAGACTTTTATATAATCCAAATGTCCAAATCCCAGATTATCAGTTGTTTTAGGGCTGTTTAAAGACTTTTAAGCACACTTAAAAGAACATGACTAATATATTATGGTTTATGATAGATAATGAAAGTTATATTCAATGGGATAGAAGGCAAACTCATATCCTTGGGTGTATAAATGAAAGAATGTATTCATCTTTAACAGTGTGTTTTAACCACTGAAGCAATGTCTTCCCTGATCATAATAAATGTATAATTCAAAGAATATAAACTATAAACTTCTACATAAAAAAAATAACCTGGAATATTAATCTATTACATTTAAATTATCTCACATTTTAAGAGAGATTGATTCTAAACTGAACGGACTGCAAAAACGAACACCTCCTACCACAGAGAATGGAACTAAAAACAAATAAATGCATTTATTTCCATCTGGGACGACAGCCGTGATATTTGGGCCCCAGAGATGGAAACCAGAGTGCCAGGCGGCAGCCAGCTAGGAGACAAAGATCCATATTAACAAAACCTACACATGACATATGATTAATCGGCGTGGTGGGGACTGTCGGGCCCGCCACAGCCCTGCCTGACACCCAGGGCTATGGGAGACAAAACCTCCCCCCCCACACACCCCCCAGGAGCCCAGCGCAGCGAAGAGGTGCGTGGGCGAAGGGTGGAAGGAGGGCACCGGTCCCCATGGATGGCCAGCCCCTGTGTGTGTGTGTGTGTGTTTTTGTTTGTGCATGTTTGTGTATTTGTGTGCGTGTGTGTGTTGGTGTGTATTTGTCGTTGTGTGTGTCTGTGCATGTCAGTGAGTGAGTGAGTGAGTGAGCAGTGTTTGTTAGGTAGATTAAAAGCACACACACACAAAAAGTGAAAAAATATGTGTGTTTGTGTGTCACATTGAAATGTGACACACCAGAAATGTGTGTGGGTGCGGGCAGTGCAGGTCCCGTTTGTGTGCACGTCGTTGTGTGTGCGAGTGTGTGTGTGTGTGCGTGTGTTTGTGTGTGTGTCTGTGTGCGTAACGGATGTGAGACCTGGACCAAACCCCCATCTGCCACAGGGTGGGCGGCATGCCACACAATGACAATTCACACTAACATTTTTGTAGCTGTGGGCGTTCAAAAGGACGAGAGAGAGAGAGAGAGAGAGGGAGAGAGAGAGAGAGAGAGAGAACAGAGAAGAAAGAAGATTCAGAGAACTGGCATTTCGACCCAGAATCTCCCACCGTCAAGCGTTCAAGATGGTGGTCTCAAACTCACGCATGTACTCAGGGACCAGATGTGGCCTCCTGAATTCTGTGATGTGAACCACCCACTCACCCAACAATGTTATTTTCATTTGAAGAATAGAATCTTATTTACCACTACTGCATGAGTGTTGTTCACGTGTCCCCCTCCACCCGCATAAGATATTTATTGTAAGAACTACGTGTATCTCGACACGTATCGGCTTGAGTCCGCATGCAGAACATATCAATATTAATAATAATATTAGTGTAACAATTTGTGCATGCCTCTCCTACACCTCTAAGTGCTGAGTGACTGACCTTTCTACTACACCCACTGCACTACACTACACTACAGCCACATGAGCTGTCATGCAGAGTTGTGTTTCAAACATAAACAACGAGCTAGGGCAGAAATGTGAGATTCCAGGGGTACAGGTGAACTGGTATGTGTGTGTGTGGCGATGCATGTTTGGCGATCCTCCGTAACTAACTTTAGTTAAACCCTTGACACTAGATGACCACATATGCCTCATTAAAAAACTGCACACACAGGTGGATGAAAATGTGTCTTTTTAACGTGTTTTTAAACGTATAGTCAGCGATTGCAAGGTAATGTGTATTAGCTTACAATTTCTGACTATATACTAAACTTTAAAATATCTCCTCACAGTTTTACCATTATCTATGCTATCTTTTACACAGCCCTTGCTCCGTAAATAGTAACACAAAGTGGTGCAGTGGTGCACAATAACACTCCCAGCCTTCGCAATGCGTTTCCAGTGTGGGGGGTGGAGCTTCTGAGGAAGCAGCCTATAGGGAATTGAAGGGAGAGGTGTTTTTGTTTTGATCAAGTTCAAATATCAACAGGCTTCCTCCAGAATTACTTACCACACCTTTAATGAATTTTCTCTAATGTTATGAAAAGCAGATCAACGTCTTCAGTCAAAGACATGCTTGTAGTTCTAGTTTTTAAAGTTTGTTATTTTTATTTTTGCTGCCAATTGTGTGTTCAGTTGAGTTTTGTCAAGGGATGTTAAATGACTAGATGACTATATATACAGTATATGTTAACCACACAACAAGCCCACACAATTTGGCCCTCAGGTGTGACATAAGCTCTGTCAATCATCTATGAACCTTAACCCCCACTCTCAGTCAGATAGCCAATCACGTTATGGCATGACACAAAGGCGCACATATTGAAATAAAATGTAATCTGTTTAAATCTTAATTGTATAATAAAAATTAAAATAAAATAATAAAAGTAAAAGTGTTTAATTAACTGTCACTTTTTGACAAAACAAAATGTATTGGGCACGTGGCTTCATCAAAGTTATAAAGCATTATTATTTTAAATCAACTTTTGAATCATTTTTTTTTCTTATAGAGCTTAGAAAAATAGTCAATTTTTTAATACTGATCAGTCTCTCCCTTAATTAATACCACACATCTCATTAATATATTAAATGAGGTCTACTTCATTATTGGTTTAGTATTACAGTAATCCCAGAGGGAAATTTAATATAAGAAATATTTGTGTGAGCACAATAAGACAAGATAAAAAAGTTCACCGGATAAAGTCCTTACATGCAGCGATGCTCCTCTCCTCTCGCCCAACCGAATTAATCCGTTTATGGCAAAAGAAAACCGGAATTCCGTTTAATGGAGGCATTAATGATGCTTATAATAAAGGCAAGCGAAGCCGCTCAAGGCCATGACCTTCTGTCAAGATGCAAAATATTCTATCTGAAAAATTATCCAATACTCAAATAATGTAGGCCCAGCTATGCTTAATATACGTATAATATAATAGGTCTCCTATGTCATGGAAATGTCGTAAGCGAAAGACTCCTATTTCTAGAGTTCCTTTTTTGATACACAATCCCTTATATGGTTAATGACGCAACTGTGTATAAGGGTTTCCCTTTAAAACCACACCGCAGTTTCCAGTGTCCAAGAGATAGATGGTGAGGCGAATCGAACAGGCTATTCAAGACACCAAGGCATCTAATATTTACAATTTTAAAAAAGGGGGAATGTTTAAAATGAGCGATAATCAGACACGTTATTTGTGACTGCATACTCCCCAGGAGAATATGACCGGTAGAATAATGGAAATTCCCGCATCGATCAGCGTTGTAGATAGTATACCCAAAGATATTTACAGAATGGGTGGCAGTTTATCTCCAGAGACATTGGTGGTGTTTAAAGAAGAATCTATGGGGGAGGAAGCCCCCGGGGAAACAGATGACGCTGATATTGGTGAGACTTTCATTGAGCGTCTGAGAAAACAACACAATGTGGTTATTATTAGTTTGTCACGAAACTATAATTTGAAACATGCAAAAAAAAAAAAACGAAAAATTAAATATGACCATTAGCTTCTGGCGCAATGTTGGCAAGATTGGGCATTGTTACGGTGTATAGGCCTACTTACTGTCCAACAATTATCTGACGTGTTTCTCATTGTGTTTCTGCACATTTCGCAGGTGACATCTTGTTCCAAGAGAAAGGGGCGCCCGAGCTACATTTGCCAGGTAACTTCACGGAGTACGCGGCAACTTTACGCACGCATACGTTTACCGGAAAGTTCTCGGTGGAATCCGCGAAAGACGTGAAATCCTGGGGTGCTGCAGATATAATCAAAGTGGTCAGCGCCAACGTCACCTCCCCGGGACCCACGACGAGCTCCCCCGCATCGTCCGACGTTAATACCGCACCAGGAGGAGACGCAACGGTGGACGGGGGGCAAGGCGCCATGGCGCACGGTCAACACGACATCAACCACATGTACGCGCCCCCGTCATACTCCTGCAGCGGGGAGATGTACCAGGACCAGTCGGGGGGATATCTAGCTGCGTCCGCGTGCTCCGTGTCCTACCACGCGCAGCCCACCTACAGCACGGCTCCCAAACCATCCGTGGACGGCGCAGCGCTCATCTCCCTCATGCCCGAGTACGGAGGCTTCTACCAGCAGAGCTGCCAGGCGGCCTTCACTGAGAGGAAGACGCTGCCGTATCCTCTCGACTCATTGCGGGTCCAACCGCCTCTCACGCCCCTCAACACCATCAGGAACTTTACGCTCGGAGCGCCTCCGGTCGCTGCGGACGGTCCCATGGTCTCCGCGTATAACGGCCACCAGAACGTGCCCCTGCGGCCGATCCTGAGACCGAGGAAGTACCCAAACAGACCGAGTAAGACTCCCGTGCACGAGAGACCGTACCCGTGCCCAGCAGAGAGCTGCGACCGCAGGTTCTCACGCTCGGACGAGCTGAGCCGCCACTTGCGCATCCACACTGGCCACAAGCCCTTCCAGTGCCGCATCTGCATGCGCAGCTTCAGCCGCAGCGACCACCTCACCACGCACATCCGCACGCACACCGGGGAGAAGCCGTTCTCGTGCGACCAGTGCGGGAGGAAGTTCGCCAGGAGCGACGAGAGGCGGCGACACATGAAAATTCATCTCAGACAGAAGGAGAAAAAGTCCTCGTCGTAATTCTCAGCGTTTAATGCCTGCATATCCACTTATGAATGTAGAACCCGAGTTGCGCTTGATGCTGCTGTAAGCCATAACTCTCAACAATGTGCCCATGCAGAATTCAGACTGTGTGCCAAGATATGTCCATTTGCAACGGCGTCAGTGTCTGATGCCAAGGCACATAGCACTATCTATTCTCAGGGATTAATTTAGATCATAGAACTTTGGGAAATGATCATCAACACCCATAAATAAAGATACATGTTCATATGCTGGTGTGCATCGACCCTCCCTTGAAGATTTTGGCTCTTTTCAGGCAGGGCCATATAGTGTCAATATTTTGATGTGTCATTATTCATTGGCCAATGTATAATGACCATATATTTCTATGATAATAACGAATTGCATATGAGCAGATTGTGATCTTTGCCCAAGTCGGTAAACCCATCCAAGCAAAAAACGGTAGCCTAAAATTAATAGTATATGTTGCAATCTTGCCTTATGAAGTATATATTCACCTAGTTGAGTTTGAGCTTTTACTAAACATTTGTAAAAAATGGAAAGCTAGGCCTATCATGTTTACAAAATCAAATAGCTCTCAAAATAGAACACATTTTCCATGTCCTGTATTAAGTATTAACAGTTATAAACAGGTGAAGGTACAGATCAAGTGCAACTCCTCATACTTTACCTGTTATAACTTTGTGTGAAGTAGCTTTTTAAAACCTTGATGGTATGGATCACAAGATCAGGCAACCTAACAATTCAATTGATGCACTTTTACTTTTGAATAGCAGGTGATGCCTTTAATAGTAACAACATCAGAATGAATTGATAATTTCATACATCCTAATCCATAATTTGACCAAAGCAATTATGTAACTATTTCTACATGACATCAGTCTAGTTGATGATCATTCAACAATAAACAGGGTATGTGAAATGATAGCATAGACATAGTGTAGCCAGGTAGAATATTTTCCATACTGTTTGTTTCCCTTTCTTTAAAGACTTGAAAATGCATAATATATTTGTAGATTTGTGAATGCTGCCCATTGTAAAAAAAAAAAAAAAAAATTTAAACGTTTTGTCATTGGAATGCCCACTGAAATTAAATGCAAGACATTTTGCTAAATATACACACTAGCAAACACACTAATTGGGATGACATCACACATATTTGCAAACAATTTAATTGATTTGAATTTCCTCTGTGTAAATTCAAACAGCCTTTACAACCTTACACAACATTTTTACCTGTTGTATATGGCAAGGAGGAATAGACTGAACAGTTTGTTAATTTAAATATCCAAAAAGTCAAAAGGTATTTGATGGGCATATGATTTCGTGCCAATGCAAATAAATGTAGAATTGAATGTGGTATAGTGTTTGACTTTTTCTCAGCTTTGGTTGGAAGGACAAGGTCAACTGGTGCTTGGTTAATTAACATGGGAGATACAGAGAACAATTATCTCTGGCACTTTAGGCAGACATATTGTGTGTGGACATGTCAATGAAACATTATTATACCCTGGCTATATACAATTGTGAGCACAAACAACTATGAAAACTGAATCAACTTCATAAACAGGCTGAATTAACAATGGGACAATTATGTATAGAAGATGATTTCATAGATCCATTTGTAGTGCTTCGTCTTTCATGATACATTATCCCAACTCAACATTCCACTGCAGTGCATTCCAGGTGAAGTGATATGCAATGAGTTGATAAACAGTGGACATGGAACAGCTTTACCATTTAAGTTTTCGGATGTAGAACTTAAATGTTGGTTAATTGAGATAAAGCATTAAAGGCAAAATCCCACCTAACATGCAACACCCTCCTCCTCCTCCTGAGTATAACAAAACACATAAAATACACTATAAATTCACTGGCAGAACAAACAAAAAGTAAGATGTTTATGCATAGCCATTCAACACTTAATGTTCTAGCAAACAGAAATCTGTGCAGGTTCTCTCCCTAGCACTAAATCCCTGATGAATCAATGATTAGGCCCATTACCATTAGCAATGACATCAGTCTAAGAATCAATTTGCACCGTACATACAATTTAAACCACCTATTGCCAGTCAACCTTGTGTTTTCAGTCATGGCCAATATGTTCAGTTTTACTGAAGGTTCACAGAAACCTTTACAAGGTCAACAATGTACCGGAAGAATCTTGACAACATGCACAATGTTATTCTCAACAAGTTTGACTTGAAATATAAAAGCAACATATCACACTCAACAAACCAATGCATTACTGCCACACATCTACAAGAAGGCCTACACTAGAGTAATAGGGTTAATGTGAGCCATTTGCAGCCCCATTTACTTTTAGAGTTGAAGGCTTAATGTGGCAAGCAACGTTTCATTCATTTTTCAGTCAATAAGCAAAAGTATACACACAACATTGAAAACTCAAGTTTGACCAACATTGCTGGGGGTTAGACACTGAAGGCATTACGCTCTGCTTGTAAAACATATACTCTGTCACCCTACAAAGGTGAGACGTCGAGAGTAAAGGCTAACAATGCTGCTAACAAAGACAATAAGTTTGTTTAATTTGAGGCATTCAAATGGAAGCCAATTTAACATTATGTAGGCCTATATAAAAACACCTTGGCTTAAACTCGTATACAGTGTGCAATTATGAAAAATGCATCTGATGTATCTGTATTTAGATAACATCTCATGATCATTGGCCATAAACAAGGCCAATAATTACAATTGACGTTGGCTGGAAAACAATAGTCTACATATGGCCTGATAGATTAATAAAGCTGTGACAATTGGTAGGCAATGTCATTTAAACAAACATACTTAAGATCTTTGAGGATTCATAATTGTGGGGCAATGTGAATGTTTACAGAGAGACGTTGGGGCCTGGATAGGGATCGCTGCCGCACCAAAACTCGGGCGGTTGAGAGATTTCCGTGAGCCAGACTTCCTTCGATTGCCCCGGCGACTCCTGCGGGGCTTTCCCCTGGTTTTCATTCGCCTCGGCGGGCGTAACTTTGTAGTAGTGACAGTCTCTCCCTTCGTCCGGCTCGTACGGTGGGGCCAGGATATCCAGGAAAGCCGCCGGACCATCCACTGCATCTATCTGATGGATGTTGTCCCGGTTTGGGGTGAGTAGGCAAGGCGCGCTGTCTTCCGTGTACTCGCCGGACGAGCGGAGCGCTGCTCGCCGTAGTCCGCCTTTCTGGGATGCGGCGCCGGCTTGTGACGCATCTAGTTTGTCGAAGCAGGTGATTCTTACCTTGCCGTACATGACTTTTAGCAAGCCGTGCATCCCCGGGTGGTCGTGCAGCGGTATGGAAGCGCCGCTTCTCAAATGGAACACCCCCATGCTGAACTGGTTCGTCTCGCATATGTGCATGTAGGTTACCGGGGCGGCGTAAGGGTACGAGGCGAAAGGGGAACTGCTGTCCACTTTCCTGGGGATGAGCTTCAGGTCGGCTGCTCTCACTTCCGTCATGAGGCTCTTCAGAGCTATAAGGTTCTCAGAGAAGGTCTTGCTGGCTTCACCGACGTGAGGCACGTTCTTGAACGTGACCAGTGCCTGGCGGGCGATTCTCTGGACGAGTGAGGTCATGTTATCAGCAGGCATCATACCTAATCATTAAACTGCCCGGAGCGTCAGGTATCCACTTGTTTGTGTGTGTAGCTGAGACGGCGGTGACTTCTTGCGCGCCTCCCGTGAAACTACCTATAATCTTTGCTATATTTAGGCCTACTGGACTGAAATATTTACCCTACAACGCCAAACATAGAAATATAGAGCCTACGTACACGCAGCCGCTAAGTAGATGACCTGCTGACTGTTTTCAACACCCCATTTCTGAAAGACTGCTGCACACGTCCGCATCGTAGGCAGTTTACGCGTACTGCTCCGCGTGGCATTGTGGGATATGAAGTTAATTCATAGCTGTTCTGATTCAATTTGTACAAGCAAATTATAAATACAATCTCATTTCACATTTCACAATCACATTTCCCCTTAATCGCGTACGCATCTTCAAAGAAAAAGAAAAAGATTCACTACAATTACAATAGTTAATTACAATAATAACATGCCTAGTCTGCCTATAATGATCTTTGTATTATGCTCTCATAATTCTATCTCATGACATGAATGTTAATGTTATGTAAAACATGGTGTAAATTATTTTTGATTGTTAAAACAGCATTTGTAATTTATTTTGTAGGTAGTTAAAACATTATCCAGTGCACCCAAGACCCACTGGTTAAACCTACACTACATTAAAACTAATTGTTTTTACTGTGCAGTTGACCTAGTCTATGATTATGAGATGTAAATGTAAATATATATAATAAATAATCAAACCGAATGTGGACACACATTTATACAAATATGCAGGAAGCAGTGACAGAGACTATATCTAAATTTATAGTAGCCTATGAGAAATCCACAATGCATAAGAGTCCTCAGTGGGGGTTAGACACTGGCCTCATTTATCTGACCCCCCTTGTGATAATGGCAAGCCAAATAGACTATTAAACATGAAATAGTAGACAGCATGTTTGTTTGTGTAGTGTGTGTTGTGTCAAAACGAATTAACTGGCATCTGAAATCCTTAATAACGTTTGCGTCGTCGTGTTTAAGCTCGGCCGTCAGAAACACTGTTTTCCAGAAAGTCTGAAGATTTTTGCAAATAAACAAGTGTGTGTGTGGTGTGTGTGTGTCTGTGTGTGTGTGTGTGCGCATGCAAGAATACATTCATGTGTCATGAGTTCATGAGTTTGTATGT
>JAODUH010051653.1:0-18853 GCA_027564835.1 Typhlichthys subterraneus
CCTGAGAACCACACACGTGTCTATTGATATTCCACAGTAATATACTGTATGTTGTTTTGTTGATCATCTCCTGCTGATTGTGTGTCTATTCAAGCTACATCGTTTTATTTACACTTTTATGTACCAAGTGTGTTTACATTTCTGCAGCTGGAAACAACAGTATATCTATCTCAAACTACATATTTCTGAGTTCTTGAGTCAAGAGTTTGCATATACTCTTTCATATTTATGTTAAATGTCACCTACAGTATAATACAATATGTACAGTAAGGGTACCTTGGAACAGCTCAGAGGTCATGGGTTCATTGATGAGCTCAGGCACACCATCCATCAAAGCCATGGCTGCTTCCACACTGTTGTTCATCACTGCAATGTGTAGTGCTGTCTCCCCTAAGGCACCTGGGTCAGACACAGTTTGCTACTGAGAAAATGACTTGACACGCAATTACAATGTAAGGTAGAATATGACAATTTACAGCCCACTAAAATGGACGCAGCCTACCTCTCTCAAAGACATTAGTGGACGGACATCTGAGCAGTTTCTTAATGCTACCTGTGTTGTTTTGTTTAGCCGCAAAGAAGAGAAGAATGGTATTTGTCCTAAGGGAATAAAGACAATAGAAAAACAGGTATGTTGTCAATAGATACTGTATGTAGGTAAACTGGTTGGAGTACCCTGACATCAGTAGTTTAATCTGTATACAAATGTTTTTACATCAGAAAATATTTGATATGTTTGTTTCGTAGCTACAGTACAGTCGTGTCTGTTTAACTTGAAGCCTTACTGATGGTTATGAAGCAGAAATGTTTCGTCCAACATCTCATTCCATCCTTTCTTGTTCTGAATACGAAATTTTAACTGACTCCACCAGTTAATAAATTTGCTCGAAACCGATCTAACCAGTGATGGAGCCATTGCAGTCTGATTTGTCCCCTGCAAAAAAATAGAGAACAATGTAGGAGCTATACTGTGAATAATGAACCAGGACGTGGGGTGAAAGTTGAGAGAGATGAACCAGCTTCAGCATAATCTAGAAGCATTCTAGATCATCACGTCACTTCATAACTAAGTAGTATTTGGATATTCTCTTATTCATTCAGTATATATGAAAAAATGAAACACAAGTGTAATTGTCTTACCTGTAATAGCTGAAAATGTACCCTCCAATGTTTGAACTGAGGAGAAGTGAGATTCCCATGGGATAGCCGCCATATATGAGCAAGAATGAGGGAGGAGACATTCAGGGTGTTGAGAATGAATGGGTGGAAGAATCCCAGGTAGGAGAGAGGAGTGGCATTAGTTAACAGGTGGCAGACAATTTCACACTGCACATAGTTCCAGCTTTTCCAAGCTTTTCACTATCTAAATATTAACATTTACAAAGTGGGTGGCAGAATCCCAGGTAGGAGTCGCTGTACACAGGGATCTGCTAAGGTATCTGCTCACTACAGTGTCTATAGAAGCAGTCACCAGCCACCTTTATCATGTAAAGTGGCCAATATTACTCTTCCTCTGCAGAACCCTGATTGGCTGATCTGAGCTCTTTTAACGCTTTCTCCAAAGACTTTTAGATTACAATGCTGATGTTCCGGATTGGACTCAGAGACAGCATATGGACCTGGGTGAACAGGTGAGACAGGAGACAACAAATCATCACATGACAATATAAACATTAAACTGTAAACCTCTGCATGGCATACATACGGTATATGCTTCATATACCGTATGCATTCAGAGGTGGACATGCATAATGACGGGACACCAACAGAGAGGTGAGACTAAGCTATCTAAAAGGCATTATGACTTGTGACTGGAGCATTAACAGTGCAAAGTGCAAACATGTATGTTAATGTTTGTACACAATACAGTTAGTGTCAATATTAACAGTATAAAGAGTAAACATGTATGTTCATGTATGTACACAATACAGTCAGTATACAGTATTAACAGTATGGGCAGTATATAAACACTATTATATTATGGGCAGAATAGCATGGTATGACATAACATAATACTGCATACGTATACACATCCACAAAACAAATTGAGACCACTAAAAATGAAATAGTATAAATACTGTAAATGAAAAATATATAACATGAATTGAAAAATTATATCAAAGTAAAAATCCACATATACTGTAATATATGTTACATTACATATATTACAAAAAAAACAATTAATTAATAGGAAAAATCATAGAAATTGATGCTGCGGTCTTAGCATTATTTCCGTGGCTGTGTGTGTGTGTGTGTGTGTGTATATATATATATATATTCAATTATTCGGGTATTCGTTCGTTGGGTATGTATTCGATTTAAATATTTGGATTCGAGTATTGGTTTTTTTTCATATTATGCATGCATGTTTTCCCATTAATCCCTACTGTCTCCATATAAACACTGTGTCATCAACACAATTGATTACAATTGGCTCTGTGAGAAGAGAGCGAGGCTATTAATTCAACACACACTCTTATTAGCTAATACAGGAGTTATATGCTATTTGACAGCTCTGACTGACTCAATTGACGTTTCAATCAAAGTGGCCATTTTGAGTGCATGGCTATGTTTACATGTGTGCTCACTGAAGCTAGGAATTGATGATTACTTCTGTTATACTTCTTAATCATAGCTGAGTGTTTTTAATGTTTTTTTTTTTAGAAAGAGTATTTGAATACTCGTTTGGAAATACCATCAAGTATTCGAAACTTGTAAAATGATATTCGGGACAGCCCTAATACACAGTATATATAATATAATGTAAATATGGGTTATGGGAGTCAAATGGGTTAATTCCAGGAGTGTGTGTGTGTGTGTGTGTGTGTGTGTGCGTGTGTGTGTGTGTTTCTGCAGTGGGGCAGAGATGTCTATGGACATGAGGCAATGTGTCCAAACGTGTGACAGCTTGGGGGAAGATGTTCTGCAGGTCCTGGCAGGGCTGGATGTTGCTGATGAGGCCCTGCCACTGTCACGCCATCAGCGCGCTTGACGATGCGGCTGTATTCAGACTTGGTGAGAACACCTAACACAGGTGTCCATGTTGGCCAGGTGGGAAAGGGCAGAGAGCACTTCAGAATGATGGAAGTGGGTGCAGCCAGGCGGAAGTCATTAAGGCACATGTCTTCTACAATGGTGGCCCATTTGAAGCTCTCGGAAACCGCAGCCTGGCTCAGATACGAAGAAGATGTCTGTGTGGCTGTTGGCCAGTTGATTAGTTCAGCCAGTACATTGTCTGTGTTGTCATCTTTCTGTAGATTGACTGTGGATAGGGTCTTTCCTACAGTACAGCAGCTGAGTCCAGACGGAAAAGAGAGAGGGGGGGGGGTCTTCATTGCTGGCATGTTGTTCTTGGGTCTGAGCCGTGTGTGGACGTCGCTGAGGTTGGCCTGTACTGAAGTCTTATAGCCTGTTGTAGTGTCGACTTATAGTGTCAAGCTTTTGAGCCCTAGCGTCAGTGTCTCCGGAGAAAGACTGTTGATATCAAAACAAAAACATCTCTCTGCACCATAGGGTGCTCCCTCAGAAGCACCCACATATGGGAAACACTTTGCGAAGGCTATATTGTTGTGTGGTGCGGTCTGCACCACTTTGTTTGTGTTCTCATTTATAGAGCCAGGGCTGTGCAGTACTAACACAATACTTAGATTTTTCAGCGTGCATACAGAATTGTAAGCTAGCAGACCGTGAGAAGATATTTGCTGAATTTGACAAAGAAAACAAAAACAAAAACAGTTCCACCATTAGTTCTGGTTGAAACAAACATTATCAGTTTCAGTTTGAATCAGTTTGAAACTGTATTTCTAATGTTTGTTTGTTTTGTTATCAATATGCTAGTTGTGAACTAATGTAATAAATCATCTTACAGGATGTAGCTTTTGAAAGAAAAATAATACAATTATCCTTGCTAAACTATTGCATACTATACTATTGTATAGCAGGTACATGGAGCCAGTAGAATGCGTTCCTCAAGCCCCGTCTGCCATCATTGTTCTGTGTGTGAAAAGTCAGTATTCATGAGCATGTTAAATGCTGCAAATTGATCTATTTACATTACACATACTTAAAAGCATAGCATTAATGAAAGTTAAACACATTAGGCTTGTCTTAATTCACATGTTAAGTCAAGTGTTTCCTTGGTTTATTTGTAGTGAAATGATGCCATTTCTAACAACAAAACATGCTCTCTTCGACATGCAAATTAGTCAAAGTGGTTCAGTGCAGTTGCTCTAACCTCAGGTTTATACTTCATTTACTTTATTATTATTATTATTATTATTATTATTATTATTTTAATATGTATCTTATTTACTATTTAATTTATAAGTATTACTAATGACACATTTGGAATTATTTATAGTAATACACTGAGACTGTAAAAGTAAATGGACCACTACTTTTTAAAGTAATGGTTCCCAAAAACTAATGTTCTTCTGACCTGGTCCTGCCAGTCTCATGAGTGAGTGCGCTGGAAGTTCTTAACACAGTTGTATTAGTGTGTATTTAGGTACTTTGAGCTATGATTTCAGACAGAGCCACTGTTCACCTGCATCTTCTGGGTCAGACACAAGCTCTTAGACACAAGCTCTCTTAAGTTATTGTGCAGTCATTTATCCACTACCCAATACATTTGCACATTTATCCATGCAGGCCTCCTCTGTTATGTTATTTATCATACCATGTGCATCTACCTATGCATTAATCCTTATCGGTAATTAAAGACAGGGTCAGTCATTCTTGCTAACTTCACAGACAGAGGTACTGAATACAATGCCAATGTGAGATTATTTAGCATTAATATCCCTCTGCCATTTCAGTATTCATGTGACCATCTTTTTTATTTATTTATCCATATACAGAATATCACATAGTGTGTTATTTGGCATGTTTCTCTCCAGCTTGATATAATAGCTGGAAACAGAACATGTTACCAGTGGAAGCTCTGTGCAAACTCAACTTTCTCCCAAGACAGCAGTTTAAAATAAAACATCGTTGACCTATATGCTCTTCTCCAAGACGATACACAAACAGCATTCAGAAAATAATCTCTCCTTTTTTTTAATGTCTGCTAAGGTCTCCGAAAGTATTTGCTTTGGCGGTATTTGAACCTGTAAAGGCTGTGCATCAGTTTTGTCTTTTTTCTCTTATTGATTTAATATTATATACTGTATACTGCCCTAATCCATCTTAAAATGATTTTGTTTCACTATTTTATATTTGCTAAAGGCTAATTATTCATTAGAGTCTATTGACAGGTCTTGATTAATTAACTGTTGTTTGGGGTTTTAACTATACAACGTATAATGTACTATACAAGAACCAAGGATATGACATGGATTGATATGTTTGAGTGACTGGCTGCAAGCAGGTTTTGGGAGCAAGTCTGTGGTCTGTCATAAAGCCCAGAGCGGTCAATATTATGGTTGAAACATCATGACATTTCCAAACTAAGCCTTTTTGTTTCATTGACAAAGGGTCTATGTCTATGTCTACTTGATATCAAGCCATGCACAATGGCCTTGCACAATCTCTCAAAAGGTCAGCTCGGACCAAGCTCTTGCTCAAATTATTTTTCAATGGAAACACTGTAGTTGCCAGGGAGTATACGAGATATCCACGCAGTCTTTTTCTGCAATGCAGTAAAAAAAAATCTGCATTAGATCTAAGGGTAATCTATCTACATGTTGGCTTAATTTTTACATCGGATATAAGGGCTTTGACCCTATAGTCCACCTTATTTTTAGATTTTCTTTCATTTTCATTGCACTGATAACCGTCTATCAAACAAGAAACTGCGGGAACCTAAATCCAAAAAGCTGTCTTTTAGCCTATTTTTTATGATTCAGTTTTGTCTTCATGTTAGAAAAAATTAAAGTGTCTCCCCATTTTTCCCTCGGGCGAATTTTGCAAAACCATGCGTAAAATAAAAAGGCAGGCGCAAAGAGGGAAAAGCACACGAAAATCAATAAAAATTGCTTCAAAGAGGGCACCTGGGAGAGAGCAAAGGGAAAGCTAAAAACAAGTAAAAAGTCATAGATTGATCTTCCATAATCCTCCTCGTTGCATTAATTTTTCAAAATTGGATGGCAGGATTTTGGCAGCATTCTTCAGCTGCGTAGCGATTGTCGTCGAACCATGAGCTTCATTTGATGAAGCAAACATCGGTAGGGGTTGTATTTTTCCTTCAGCAGCAGACAGTGACTAATGCAGTGCCTTGAAAGCTACACTACGCTATGCAGCGTCATGAGCATAGAAACTTTATTTAACCTACCCTGCATCTATCCTGTATGGCAAGTGTCCTTGTAGAAACTACATTTCTACAAAGAAGTGTAGTTTAGTTAATCCAATATAAGAATGACATAATACAGGATGTTCCTATTCCAATACAGTACAGAAGCATTTTCCCCCACACTTTGACCAGTGCTCTACAGTGTATTTACTGTTTATTTGCAATAAAGGTTTGAGTCTGCATGTTGCAAGTCACAAGCCTGGAGTGAAAAGTTCCTGGCAGCATTCATTCCTCACTGAGGTGGAGGCGAAGGTGACCCCCACAGAGCAGGTATCTGCGCCTCAACCACTCTCCCTGTAGCTCTTTCCTGCCACACAGGCCATCAGAAAGCCCTGCTCAATCCACTTTTCTAAATTGCTACCATTTAATGGAACACCTTGACCTGACATCCCTCCCTGGCCAAAAAAAAGAAAGAAAGATATTTGGTAAAAATGAGCCCTCTCTAACTTTAGTAGGTCTCGCTAAAAATTGAACGCATCAACCTCTGCCTTTCCTGAATTGCTTGACAAATTCTTCACTGGGTTAAGCTCAGGATTGGTATCCAGTATTATATTATTAATGTATGATGTACAGCAATGCCTGCTGTATGCAGGCATGTCGTTTCCCTATCCTGGTCCTGGGGGCCCCCTGCCCTGCATGTTTTGTGCTCAGTCCGTACACAGGTATTATTATATGTTGGCCTTTCATCCACATGTAAACTGCTTTTCAAATTGACACAATATTTACGGAAAGGAAGTTATAATAAATCAAATGTTGTGTGATAATAGGGGCCCCATAAAAATATTACTTGTGTTGTCTATGCACAATATAAGCTAGTATTCTATGTAGAATCCTGTACATCTGAGTCAATGTTATAAGAACTGGATACGGTATGTAAAAATGGCAGCCATTAAGTGCTCAAAAGCGCACATGCTGCTGGTATGGTGGCCATACCATGTTACGGCAGCCTCTGCTGCCCAAAAAGCCTATTTCCCATTTTCCCATTGACGGCCTATGAACACGAGCCTATAAAATGGTTATAAATAATAATAAATAATAATCATAATTTTATAGACCCTTGTTTTTTAATTTCCGTCAATAGGAAATTGTCTTTTTGGGCAGCAGAGGCTGCAGTATCGGCGTTGGCCACCACCCGATAGAGAACCATTAAGCCTCACGCTCGATCCTGGGAGCTTGGTCAAAGCACTAAGAAATATGCTAACATTAGCCTTCTTAAGCGTATCATCTACTTGTTTGTATTATTAAATACGCTACGTCATTAATTATTTGAGTTTCACTCTTTCTGTTTGCCAAAAGCTCTACACAGATCCATATAACTAATGTGAAACTGAAAGAATAGCTTACTTTTGTGATCCCGGTTCTATTTATACCACTTAGGTAAAGTGTTGAATTATCCCTTCAGAGAAAATAGTATGTCTACTATAAACCAATCTGCAAAGTATAGGCCTCCTTAACTCCTTAAACTTAAATTGGTTGAAATATTCTTCAGTTCAGAGAGAACACCTCAGTATATACACTGATGAGAATTTGATTTAACTGTCCAAGCGTACATACCACACATTAAATCAAGCCAGGGGAGAATCTAATTAGCAGTGATTGCAAGTGTGAGTGACAACTTGTTTATGCAATGTGTCGATAAGAGAATGATATTTGCCAAAGCCAACAGGATGAAAAGTGGTCATGGTGTTAGCTGGGGGCTGAGAAGCCAAACTTGATTGCTTATGGAATTAGCCAAATGAAGAATAGCCAAATCACTTCATCAACACTGATATACATCATTTCAGTAAGACAAAATACAAAATATTACTATTAATAACATTCATAATAACAATTGATTTAACCTGAATAATTTATTACAGTATTATCTCACCCCTTTTTAGGACTGGCACCCTCCTGTAAATTTGTAAATGCACCTTACCTGTTTCATATTGTGATAAATAGATACAGCTTAAAGGCATGGTTAGTCATTTTCGAGAATGCTTCCTAATAACATCCCTCTGCGCGTGTATGGCATCACTTCACATATTGAAACACATTGTGAAGCAAAGTACAGCTTTGTTGATATGAGCTGTTTTTGCCACTTTGTAATATGCCCATTTACTGTACAGCGCCAAGGCTGTGTAGAAGTATCACAGAAATGTGTATTATCTTACAAATTAGCTTGCAATTTCTATACCTATACCTTTAAGACTTGGAGTGATGTGTTAATGCTCCATTCAAATGTTGCAGCGGGATGAAAATGAAGAGGCAGACTCACACTTTCACTGACATCCAAAATGCTCTTTTGAGCTCTGCTGGAGTCTCCCTTTGCATGCTGGGTGGACCAAGGAGCCAAGCCGCGAAACCGCAGGCCCACCAGATGGGACTAACATCTAGTATTGTGAGCCTGGGCTGGAAGCCAGCAATCACAGGTAGATCCAAAGACCGTCTGAACTTTGCCTTGATAGAAAGGTGTGTGTGTGTGTATGTGTGTGTGAGTGAGAGGGGGCACTCTTCCTCCATTTGCTGGCACTGACCATCATTATACATCCCACCGCAGATAGACACTTGTATTGCTGGCCTCGTTTTCACAGTGCCGGCCTTGGACTGGTTTATTGTACGCTGTTTAAAGCAGAAGTTGTTCATGAAAACATAGCCAGGCAATACTGTCCAAAGAATAAATATGAATAAAACATCTCATAATCTCATGTAATCTCATGTTACTCAACAAGGCACATAATGTACAGTATGTGTAACTTACTTTCACAAATGTATTTTATGACGAATATTTGATACATCCTATTTAAGGCAGTTTAAGTTATAAGAAGTAAGGACACAGATTAACAAATTATCACTTAAATTGCAATAATTTAAGTGATTATTTGTTCATTGCTAATTCACCCCAACTGAAATAAATGTATTTCTTAAAGTAAATCATAAATAAATCTCTTAATAAATTAATTTATCTGTGCCTGGGCATACCATAAATTCCCCCACTTTATACCACAGTAAACATGATGCCCTTTTCCAATTCCTTTACTCGACTTTCTAGCAGGCTCCAGACAGGTCCATTTAATCCAACCAAGCATGGCATTATTCTGGGATGCAATGTACCAGGCTTACTGCCTTTATTGTAAAGAACAGCAAGCAAGCCTTGGCTTACCTGGCTGCAGGAAGGGAAAAAAACGCTTCTAAGCAGTCTGTCTTGCTGTTTTACGCTCAGTCTCAGCACACCAAAGCTCATTACAGGGTTAGACATTACTAGACGCATATTGTTAGGCATCCTCCCTGGGAAGTCCTTGTTTGTGGAGCAGACAGACACATTTATGAAAGTAGTAGAAATTCCTCTTTGTCAGGTTTAACTATTAACTTTAGCTATTCTTACAAAAAAGAGGATAAAGCTGTAGGAACAAGTCTATCCACTTAATGTAGATACATTTGATGTTACAGTTCTACCAGTTTGTGTAACAGTAAAGAAGTGTAGTTGTTGCATCTGGGATAAGTAATAATATAACTAAATGCAACAACCACAACACCAACAAAAAACATTTATGTGAATTAAAATTAATTTGACAATTTTCCATGTTGACAATGCTGGCAAAAGGTCCATTTGCTAGGTTTGTTAAATTCACGTTGACACATCCACCATTTCTTGGCATGTTTCGGTAGAAATGGTGGAGTTGCTGACAATTCAGATGAATGGTGCAGGAAATGGATCACTTCCTTTGATTAAAGCACTTCGCTTGACTGGCCTCGCACTTCATAATCTACCAATGGATTTCACTGCAGCAATATGGGTCACAATATTTAGCAACAGCAAAAGCAAAGCTATTGCAATGCGGCGGGGAAAAAAAGCAACAATATTCACAGTGTATGTTGCGGCATAATGTGGCACTAGAGTTTGTGATTATATTATACCAGAACCTCAGTCTGGCTATTAAAAAGTGATTTCTACTCTCCAGTCATCCATATCACTGCTTCAGCGTTGAGCTTGGTTTAACGTTGAGCACAGAGACTGACTGCGTGCGTGTTTATCTATACAGCACTGTGTGCGTGCGTGTGTGCTAATGCTTCCATTTGTGAAACGTACAGTATAGTGTGTGTGTGTGTGTGTATGAGTGTGTGCGCGCTTGTGTGTGGTTGTGTATGCATATGAAAATATCTGCATACTGTATGCTTGTATTTGTGTGCGACTATTTTCGTGCACGCTTTCATGCATTCGTGTTTATGTACAGTATGCGTGAGCGCTTTCATGTGTATTACGGTAGGCTGTGTGTATGCAAATGAGAGGTTGTGTGTGTGTGTGTGTGTATGTGTGTGTGTGTGTGGTCGTTGATCTTCCAGCACAGGAGCACCATTAATGTCCAGCGTGGCGTGACACTGGCCTGCACCCACCGGCCAAGGTGACTGGCACCGCCCGGTCCCACGACGACGCCCTCCCTCCCTCTGATGGATTGACCGGGCCTTGAACGCGGACCTCCGCTCTCCCCATCACAGCACCTCTGTGTGTGTGTGTGTGTGTGCGGGCGTTGCCACATAGCAGTCCAAAACAAACTTTTACCTGGACTATCTTTCTACGTTTCTCCATCACCCGTAGTGTTGCATGCTCTTCACGCCTCCTCAAAAGACATGTATCATGGCCGCTCCTAACCGAAGCCTCATGCTAATGAGCTCCCCCCATCCACCCGTATACTGCCTGCTCCTTATTAATGATGCTGCTCGCCCTATTCTGAGTCTGCCTCCTGTCTCTGTCTTGCACGCTCCCTTCATTCATCTTGCGGCCTCCTTCACTTAGGTACGGTATAAATATAATTTGCCAGGGCGACATTTTCTTCCCATCGCGGTGCCCCCTCAGCTCTGTTCCCTCTTCGCTTGCTGCCGTCCTCCACTCATTCCGCTCCTCTTGTTGTGATTGAGCGGGTGAATGCATCGCCCTGGAGGACCGCTGCTAAACTCCTACGCCGGTCTGTATTGCACAGGACACCTCCGTTCATGGGATGAGTTATCGGTGGCCCTAGGAACGGGTGGCGACAGGAACAACGGCCAACGATGTAGCTAACTGAGGGATCTGATTATGTTCTGCTATACCTGCAGCTAGGGAACATCTAATGGAAGCAATGGCTGTCAACTGCAACTCCCTGAATTCTCCCGCTGATTGACTGTGGACAGTAAAAGTCCAAGGATGAAATGGTTTGATGGCTCCGTAGCCGATGGACCTTCAGTCTGTGCATGTTTAAAGCACCCATCATCTTGCACACCAAAGCTAATCCAGACGCTGTAGTGCAGAGAACCAGCATGATTAAAATATGCTGACTCAGAATAGAATAATACCTATTTGTATCTGCAAATGAATGAGGTGCTTTACTTTTACTCCAAGGACCTGTGTGTGTGTGTGTGTGTAGAGGTATATATCTGATCTTCTTCAACCGTTCTTCACAGTAAATTTCCCCATCAGCAGTGACTGATAAGCCTCTTTGACCCTGCGTGTCTACATGTCCCTGCGGTCGATAGAGATGATGATCGATGTTTCAAGTGACATTTCTCAGCTAATAACCTCTTATCCTATTGATTCCCCGCTCCGCTCTATTTCAACAAATGGATTTCGTCCTCTGTCCGTTTTTTTGTCGACCTTTTCTCATCTTTTTCCCCCGTGTTTCTGTATTTCATCGAATATCCAACATGAGCGTTTAGGACCCCCTTTTCCTTTAATGCGCCATGAAGCACATCCCCCAGGCCAAACTTGGTCGCAAATTAAAACCATATAAAACCATTTTTAGAGTGTGGCCCACTTCAAAAGTCACCCTGTTGTCTGCCTGAGGGACTGACTGTCTCTGCGCTTACAGTAACATGAGGATAAAAAATTGGGGGAATTGAAAGGTTCCCAATGAAAAAAGGAAAAAATAAATCAAGAGCCATAGGCTATCGCAACCACAATCACAAGGCAGAGGAAAGAACACCCCATGGGCTCCTATCACCAAGACAGGCAGTGCCCACTCAATCATGTCTTAATTAAAAAATAGCCGTTTGTGGTCAAATGTTGCTAACAATTCAGTATATTTCTCAAAAAAAGAAAAGAAAAAAAAGTCCATTGCTAACACATTTACACTAGGATATATACAGTTATGTATACAGTATGTATCTAAAGGCAAAGTATGAACCCCTGTATTCATTATTCATGGTTCATAGTTTCTTTGAGGTGATATATTGGCTAGCTAACATTTTCTCAATTCTTTTTGCCCTAAAACATTTACTCGGTTAAAAGAATAGTAGTGATTGTAAGATAATATACTTCTTTTGTCAAATTCATCACATATATGTTCTGTGTGTGCTGAAAACAAATATGGTGCAAAGCCCTGCAGGGCTCCATTATAGAAAGATAAAGGGTGCAGACTGCACACAATCAAATCCTAGCCTTCGCAATATGTTTCCAATTTGTGGGGCAGATATTCTCAGAAAGGAGGGGTGTTTTTGTTTTGATTTTGAATTTATCAAGTGTTCTCAAGAATGACATACTATACCTTTTGTAAAATAACAAATTAGCATGGAATGTTTTCTAGAGAACTAGAGAAATAAAAACAATGGACACACTCACAGCAAACCCATCCAAACCTTTTTCTCATCATCTTGGCTTTCAGACTCTAGATTTTTGCAGTAGCAATATTTAGAGTAGTGGGAATCCTGCAAGTTTATAAAGTATCACTTCCAGTAGTAAATCAAACTAAAATAGACACTAAATGATTAATAGCCTGGTAACACAAAACTGTAGGCCTATGTAAGACCTTTTCACACTCACAAAAGACATTGTTAGGACATCTTGTATAATTTTGACAATGACGTATTAGCTAGCATGTAACACTGGCTATCATTTGCCTACCTTGCGAACGGCTTTGCCGCAATTACCATTACAAGGTCTGCTAGTACTTCTTTGCTATTACAGTAAACTTATGGTGTGGCTATGACACATTATATCATTGGGGTTATGAAATAGGCTACATGTTATCAATAAACAGTGTTGAATCCAAACCTAAATTCACCTGGGATCTAGGGTTCCCACATGTCCCGGTTTTCGCAGGAGTTTCCTTATTTTTACTTTTTAATAGTCAGTCCCACATTGTTCATTTTCTCTCCCGGGTCACTTAATGTTCGGGTTTTCTTCTGGGTTTTTTTCTGGCTAGATCAATAATTTACATTTAACGTGCTATCTACTGTATCGTCTCACTGTTAAAGACTATAGGCTTCTGCATCGAGGCTACGCCGTAACCTAAATGCCATTTTGAGTATATGAAATACTTCTACGCTGGTCTGTCGGCCATGTGACTGCATATGCAATGTCCCACTTACTGTATACGGAAGTGCTATAAATGTTTTGAAATAAGCATTAAAAATATTTCTTTCCAGCGAATCTCTCCAGAATTGAACATGGGAAACAATCTGCCAAATGCCTATAGACAATAGTAGGCTATTTATAAAAAACTGACGAACTACAAGGAAATCCATAGGAAAATACTTGTCTTTTTTTGTGGAAATGCTAGCCCTCGATTGTAGCTTTTGTTTTTTTTTTTATGCAAGTAAGCAATGCATGCATATAGCAATGTGTGGTCTGATAAATAAACAGACTCAGTCGCAATGGGCACCCACCTCTGAGTTTCAGGTCAGGTTGAACTTTAATAAGAAGTCATGTAAGCCTATTGACTTCAAGGACAGACAGCTGATACAGTAGCTGCAGCAAAGGTAAATGGCAATTATGGCAAAACAGTACAGTATTAGCCATAGTGTTTTTTGGTTGTGGTGCAGGCAAAACTGTCAGGTGTCCAGGTTTTTTGTGAGACACAGGTGGCAACCCTACTGAGATCACACTCAGTTCACAAAATTACTTACACTCATTGTAACCTCACAACACTTTCAGCTATAGCAGGCTAATAGAACAGTGCGCTGAACAACCTTAAACAGCCCACTCAGCAACTCAGAAACCAAATTGCATCAACAATCATAGGTTCAAAAGCTTGAAATGGCCTGGCCTGCCTCAGCATTTTAGAAACGGGATTTTAACACAAAAGGGAGCGGGAGCGGGTAATGACGGAAGTCACTGTTTTCAAACAGCCTGCTCAGCAGATTTAATTTGCAGATTTACAGGCAGATATATCTCCTGATGATTTGGGACACACGTATGTTGACCCAGTTCTGACTGCAGCAGAAACATGTTTTATTCTAATTCATATTATTCACACATGTACCTGGTGTTACAGTATGAGAACGGACAGGATATAGCTAACGCTAATGCATAGCTTATTTACTCCCCCTTAACTTTATATTTTGTGACAAACTGTTGTCCTATTCAAACAATTATCTTTAGTTTGTGAAAATATTGAATGGCATACTGCAATGGATAACTCTTTCGCCTTCCTAAAAAGAGTATTCAGATTGTACAGAATGCTACCAGAATCTTGACTAGAACTAGAAAATGTCATCACATTACTCCAATTCTTGCTGAACTTCATTGGCTGCCAGTTTATCTGAGATGTGATTTTAAAATTATATTGTTAATAACCTGTTAAGCATTACATGAATTGACAACTTCCTATTTATCTGACCTAGTGATACAATATGTTCCCGAGCCCTACGCTCACAAAATGCTGGCTTGCAATCCATCCCTAAAGTTAAAAAGAAATCAGCAGGATTTAGAGCATTTTCACATCACTTTTGTGGAATTCCCTACCAGCTGATGTCAGGGGTGCTAGTACTGTTTCAACCTTCAAAATCAAACTAAAGACCTATTTGTACAGTGAGACATTTAGTTAGCAACAGTTAATGTTCCCCTCTGCTTAGGGACCTAAATGGCTGTACATTAGGCTCCTTTGTGTCATCTGTGTGTTTCTGGCCCGTTTCTCTTTCTCTTTCTCTGAATGTGGTGGATGGGAGATGCTTTGACGATCCTGGAGGCTGTGTGGATGGACATTTCCTCTGACCTGGGACTCCTGTCGTGTCTGTTAATGCTACAATTGACAGACCACTCTTAATTAACTAAGTTAAAAAATGCTTTAAATCTTTTTCGATGTGTTAGTTCTTAAGAACGGCACAATGTGAAAAATATTATATGCATAGTATTAATGCTAAATTATGTTTGCCTACCATCACCTATTGCATCTTAACCATCCTGGACGGATGGATTCCTTCCTCTGTGGTCCCTTCCCAAGGTTTCTTCCCTTTTTTTCCCATGTAGTTTTTATAGAAGTTTTTCCTTGTCCAGGGGGAGGAGCAGGTTAAGGGGGTGTTGTTTGTTTCCATGCGAAATGTAGGTTGTATAGCCCTTTGAGACTGCAATGTCATTAACGACTAACGATTAACGATTAACTTGACTTGACTTGAATGGCAAGCATATTTGAAATCCTGCAGTTTATGCAAACATGAGACTAGATTTGATCTTCCTGATTCATGGTGTAGGCCTAGAGTATGGCTGTGAAGCAGCAGCATGGGCTATTTGTAGTTTGTGGTTAATGGGAAGGAAAACACAACTATAATTCAACAGCATTTTATTGTCTTTCTGCCATGCCATTTGAAAAAGGCTCCTGAGAAGTCAGAAAGCCTATTTTTACACTGTCATCTGTTTTTCCTCTTCATTCATTCAAAATGTGTTAAGCAGAATGCGTCTCTAACCCCCAATTTCCACCGGGCGCAACTGTCGCGTTCCGCTCCATCATAGAGCTCTTATCAATGCAAGTGAACAACCAAAGCGTCCCAGAAGCATCCCAGAAGCATCCCAGGAGCCTCACAGGAGCGACCCAGGAGTGGCTCTCTGGTCGGCTCCGCTAAAAATATGCGGTAGTTCTATTTTTTTACGGAGACACTTCTGGGACGCTTCTGAAAGCGACCAACTGTCAATCAGATAGAAGTTATAATTTCTGTTTTGTTTGTTGCTATGGAAACTTAACAAAAACACAACAAGACACTCCGCTTCTGACGTGCTGCCGGTGGGGCAGGATGCAGTGCAGATGACGGAGCAAAAACGGATTGCTGACGACGGAACAGAGACGCATCCGGTGGAAATCAGGCGTTAACATTTTCATAATATTGTAAGCGTCAGATTATTGTATCAATCATGCTAATGTAGCACTGCATGCTAATATTGTGCCAAGCTTTAATTTAAAGTATGCTATTTCACTCAAAGTATATTTATAATAACTACAGCTATCAAGTTATGAATTTATCTTATCTGTTGTTAATTTAAATATATACATTTAAAGTGTCTCGATAACAGAGTCCATTGTTTAGCATAGTAATATCAAAGTCCTTATGGGCAAGTCTCGTCACTAAATATCGCCTCTGGGCAGTTATTTCGAGAAGATCAGGCTCTTATCTGTGAAAGGGGACAGAGCCATAAATGTTCACTTGTAACACTCGATCACAGTTACAAATAACTTACATGCCGATGTTTGCTTATTTACACACTGTATTAGGCATGCCTGTGTCTTCCACAGTGACAGCATTAAGCTCTTGCATACACATTTGTGTGTGTATTGGACAAGCCTGCGGAGCTGCGCGTTCCACGGACTAAGTAAGTATGCCAAGGCCTTAAATTACTTACACATTATGGAACCTTAGTTAGAAAAAAAGATGTATGGTAGTCAACGGCGAGAATCGAAAAATGTTTGATCCTGTTTTAATTATGGCACGAAGTACACATATGATGTTTGTCTATTTATAAGATAATTGTTCAAAATAATGTGTGGACAGCTATGTTATATGACGTCAAGTTGGAACCCATGTTGATAAACCTTGCCCGTGATTCCGACATGGATTTCCGAGATGAGGGGGCATTGTATTATAATTCCATGTCGTATGTCAGAACTTCATGAGATACAGTATGCTCAAACGCAGTTAGTTGCAATCTGTAGGCCAATCAAAACCATAGCTGTTAGCATTTGAACATCATCACTTTGACCTGATGTTGGCACCTAGAGGTTTAGAGGCTTATATGTCAGTACAGTACATTTCTAGTCAGACAGCTGGTAGACAATGTATGTTTTCACATTTTCACATCAAATGTAGCCTAGCATAAAGTGAATATCTCAAACGTGACCTCACACTTTTTTAACGGCTAAGATTCCAGAAGTGTATTTCCTATGCATTTTCTAAATTGGCTTTTTTGAAAATGATTATATAAAGAAATGTAAGCCTGGAACAGAGCCAGTTGTACTGTACGAGCTTAATCGTGATCATAAACAATTTGATTCAAAGCGAAAAAGCTAAACCTATAACAGCACTATCCGTCCAAATAATCTGATTCAAAACAACATTAAAGTTTAGATTAATTAATCAAAGCATAGCCATTGCCTGGAGTTCTAATGCCATCAAAAAGGCTGGCCTCCTAAACTTGTGCTATACATTTAGCTAGCATTATTTGACTTAACTTGTCATACGACGGCACACTTTATTTCTTCTCAATTTAAATTAGATTAATTACAGGAGACAGATTGCCATCACAGTCGTCTTCTTAATCGTTCTAATTGTATACAAGTGAGAATAGCATCCCCTGTGGTTTCTTCAAATATCATCAGTAGTCATTTAAAAGACAGGAGAAAGGAGAATTTTTTTGAAAATGATAGGATGGTGTGAGAGACAAAACAATAAATCCAACTGTTTTCTACAGTTAATGAGGTGGGATGTGAATAAATCTGTCAGCTGTTGGATTTCCGGCCTCTGTCGTGTGAAGGTTGAGCTCTGAGTGAGAAACCATTGTTTTATTGCAATGTAATTAGCTTTTATTCCACAGAGAGAAACAGATTAAGAAAGGTATTTCTACTGTTGAAACTAGAAAGTAGTCTGAAACAGTAACCTTTTGAAGGATTTCATTTACCTATTTGGTTATTTTGGAGATAAACCTAGCATGCAAGAACTGTTCTGCTGAAATGTTGTTCTTTAGATCGAAGTTTAGGTTCAGGTTGTTCTGGGATTATCAGATTTCAGAACAACTCACTAAACAATCATGTTTAGTGAGTCTGAAATTGATAATTGCAGTGTTTTGCCATAACTGGTGTTAGGGCAAAATACAGCAGTATGAGACATGACTCATGTTTCCCTGTCATTGTTTCACAAAGATTTTCTGCATTCTTTTTCTGTGCAAAGATTTGGAGTGTTTAAGTATTGCAGCCCTCTTCTGTGTACTACTGCTGATATTAATAATACCCCGGGGTGTAAAAACTCACGTGTGTGTGAGAAAGAATTACGCTTGTATAATAATCTGGATAATGAGGAAAAATGACCATAAACACAATAATATGAGTTAAAGATTAAATTAAATTTTATCTGCACCTTAGTTACCACACACCTTATCTCCACTCCACCATACAACACCTCACAAGTCACGACATGCATCCAGAACAATACAATACATTCACAGAGGTGGGCCGGGGGGATGAGGATGTAGGGGGGTCACATTGGCCTCGTCTCCTGCCCCTGGAGCCCCGGGGGGGGTTGGAGGCACCGTGGGGTTGGTTTCCGCCCTGCGTGGGGAGGTCGGGGGCCTCGAGCATCTGGCCTCTATTAATGCCTGGGGCGGGCGGCGTGTCCCTGGGCCTGGGACCAATT
>JAODUH010051663.1:0-18850 GCA_027564835.1 Typhlichthys subterraneus
CTCTCTCTCTCTCTCTCTCTCTCTCTCTCTCTCTCTCTCTCACTCTCTCTCTCTCCCCCCCCCCCCCCATGGCATTAAAACTGACTGGAACAGTGTGACGTATAGGGGAGTAGGAAACTCTTATATGTCCTTCCCATCTCAGGAGTAGATGCAGCTCAGTGTGTTGGCGCTGGGGACAGAAGTCCCGCTAATGTCGCCTGTTGGCCTTAAACGCTGACATTGAGCCATAGCCTGGCACCGCTGTGGCGTAGAGTGCGGCCGTGTCAGCGTTTTTGTAAAGCCCAGAGACCAGCCGCCACTGCTCTCTTCCTCTCCCAGACAGGAGAACAAGAGTATGCTGCTGCCGCAGAGTGCATGCTGGGGGATGGGGTGTGGGGGGGGGGGGGGAGAGATAGGAGTGAGCCGGGGTGGGGAGGGAGATATAGTAGAGAGAGCGAGAGGGAGGGAGAGAGATGGTCAACCAAATGGAATAGTTTCATTGATCAGTTGTCATGACAGCCCACTGAAGCTCTGCCTAATAATACACTTTTTGTGTGTGTGCGTGTGTGTGTGTGTGCGTGTGTGTTTCCAAGTTCAAACCTCATGTGGCTTTTTCGCTTTGTGCTCCATCAAACCAAAACCCTTCTCATCCCTCCACGCACACGCACACCCACACGGAGCTCGGCCACCTGGATGTGTGTGTGTGTGTGTGTGTGAGAGAGATGGCGAGATGACGACTGAGTGTGCGTGTGCATGCGCGTCTGTGCGTGTGTCTGGGCCTGCTGGTGTGTTGTTGGGTCTGTGGGATCACAGGGCTTTGCTGGTAGGAAGGTAGATAATGAACCAACAAGCGCAGACATATATGCGCATATACACCCAAACTCACACACACACTCAGACACAAACATTCATTTCTCTCCTCAAACCACGTCCCCTCCCCTCCCCTTGTTACCATAGTAACTGCTCTAGGTCAGTCTTTTGCAGAACTTCTAAAATGAAACACACGCACACACACACGCACACACACACACGCTCACGCACAGTTGCAAACACACCTCCAGTTATCCTATTTGATAAATAATTTGTTGCTGTCTAAACTATTCCAAATGTTTTTAACCTCTTCATTATTTTACCTTACTCATTCCAGACATTACAGCATTGTCACTGCTGGTGAAATAGAGGAAATATATTTAGTCAACTATTGAAAATATTGGTCTTTAATAATATATGATTTCTAGTGTGGACACTTCAAATGTTTTATTTTGTGCTTGTGTATGGACTTTTTCATTTTTGTTACAGCTTATCCAAAGGAAATGACAACTGTAATTGTCAGCTACAAGAATAATGGATACTATTTTTGTTCTTGTCATTTTGTTATTTATTTATTTATTTATTTTTTGTTTGTTTTGTGTGATGGCGAGTCAAGAGAGATTGGTGCAAGCAAACTCTAAAACAAGGAAGGTGTTAAGAGAGCATTTGATTCATGTGGTTAGAATTTGTCTATGACATTCTTGTGAAAACGTATTCATGTAAGCACTCGGGGAAGAGTAACTCCACGAGACAAACGGTAGTAAGGATATTCAGGACTGAGCACAATGCAAAGAATAATTCTGTATTACCTTTTACATCTACAGCGGTTGGTCTGACCACTTGTCCAGAGCCAATGATTCCAGCCAATGGTATCAAAGCAGGAGACAGATATATGGTCAATGAGGTGGTGGCGTTTAGCTGTGAACCAGGGTATACACTGCAGGTATGATAATTATTCATGCATTTTCCCCAGCTATAAAGCACACTGATAGACATTATAATAATCTTATCCCGTTATTATCACAAGTGAAACACTGCAGTTTGATGATATGGATGTATACTTAGATACTGTATATTGGAGTTTTGACTGAAATTATATTGTTTATGCATATATACAATGTGATTATATATATTATATATATATATATATATAATATATATATATCGGTTGTGTGTTTCCATTTAGGGCCACTCACACATTTCCTGCATGCCTGGAACTGTACGGAGATGGAATTACCCTCCTCCTCTTTGTATAGGTAACGTGTACACACACACACAAATGCGCGCACACACACACACCTAAGCATATATACTATAATAATAATAGTTTACAGTAGTATGCATAACATGTTATATTACAGACGTCATACAGTATGAACGCATATTTATGTGAAGTGTGGGTTAGGGCTATGTGATCACCTTGTAAAATCTGGGCAGAGCAGATGTACTGTATATGTTAGAACTGTTCTTTTCAGGCGCTTTGCTAACCAACTTGGCATTTCAAAGAAAATTGCAGAACTAATTTATTCAGTTAATTGATTTTACGCCAGTGTGTGAAATGCTCAAACCAATCCAGCACATTATTATAGATATATAACCAAACACCGAATAGCTGTATGAATCTGTTAAAAGCAAATGAGTCCCTCCTGGAATGTTCCACCTTGTGTTTCAAACACGATTTTGGTAAGTGTTAGGAAACAGACATGATTCCATATTGATGCATCTTGTGTGTCTAGTACTAATGCACATACACATAATGCACATATGTTATCTGTGTGTCAGGATCATTCTGGATGTAAATATACATTCCTATTATGATCCCAAGCCCGTGCTCTAGGTTTGCTAAAAGTGTATTTCCTTTCTGCTGGTGCTAACTGATTTTGATAAGTTGTACTTATGTTGTCAGCTCGGTGTGGTGGGGTGTTTTCTGAGATGAGCGGTGTCATTCTCAGTCCTGGTTTCCCTGGTAACTACCCTGGCAACCTGGATTGCACTTGGCAACTTATCCTGCCAACTGGATATGGTGAGTGTAATGTTGAGACAGAGCAAGGGTTTTTAAAATGTGGGTCCGAACCCACCAAATTTAAAAATGTGTTGAGGAAATGGTTTATATTGGTTCATGGTTGCAATCCTACCATACCTTTAGTCAATCAAAACTATAAACCATTTTTGTAGGGGGTCATAGCGTAAAACCTTTTGTCATAGTGTTATAAAGTAGACTTTGTTGTTGTCCTGTCCTTGCTAAATCTTTTGCGAAGGTTTCCTGACACATTGTGTGTGTGAGTAAACACAGCCACTGTTTTTATCATATTATATGCTGTACAGTAAACTGCACTTGTACAGTATATTCTACTGCAGTGTTCATGGCAACATGGTGGCCGGTGAGAAAATTCCAGAACATATTGATGTGCCACTAGTGGAGGCAGTGCCGCGTTTATTTTCCCACCTTGCGCACCGCGACTATTGCCAGAGAGGTCCCCTGCAAGTTCTGCCTGCTTCTTGTCTTTCACACAGGAACGCTCAGCGAGGGGAAAACGCCATCAAATCATTTTATATTAGACAATAAAACATTCCAAGTAAATAGCGTTTAAAATACTTTCTGTGGAGCTGAATTCTCTTCACTTGGGAAAGTGAGCAACAATTTTAATAATGATCCAACTTAGTTAATGCAAGTTTACATTTGTATTAATAGTGACTAAGACAGATGGGATGTTAGGGACCGTATCAATAGCATTCCCTGAAATTGAGTCTGCATGATATGCAAAATCTTTCTGCATTTCTGTTTAAAGCATCAGTTCATATACTCAATATAAATGTCTTCACACTCACAAGCAATTCTTTAAAATTACAGAAATATTTTAATCCACATTATAACTAACAACTTTCTGATTTATTTCAATATGCTACTGTACGTACAAATCCATAAGTTGTTGTACAGTTAAACTTAACTGCACACTATTTTGTGTTTTTTGAGCTGTAAACTAAATTATAGTCATGCACTGTGATGAGACCCATCAATGCTGGGGTTAATTTTAAATTTTTTTTTTTTAAATGGCTGTTTTTACCAAGATCTGGATATTAGGGGTTAACAATGGCTCTACATGTCATATCCATTTAAATTGGCCCAAGGTCCTTGCATGGTCTCTGACCCTATTGTACATTTAGTCTGCTTGTGTGTCATCAATATCAATAGATGTTAATGAGGGCCCCTTCTCAGCCCCTCCCCTCTCCTCACGCAGCTCCTTGACTACGTATTTGTATTGAAATGGAGTCAGGCTCAGAGCTGAGGTGAAGATACACTTTAAGAAAGCAATAAGCATGATGGACCATTTGTACAGTTTTTCAGCCAAGGACAGAGAGACAATTTCATGCTTAATAACCATACCTTATTTTTTAGAATTATGTAGATGGTATTATAATAACCTGCTATACGACATATTTGTATTCTAGGAGCTCATATTCAATTCCAGAACTTCTCATCTGAGGACAACCATGACTTCCTGGAAGTTAGGGCGGGGCCACAGCACAGCTCTGCTCTCATTGGACAATTCACTGGCTCACAAATTCCACCTTCTCTGTTAAGTACCACCCATCTGACGATCATTCACTTCTACAGTGACCATTCAGAGAACAGGCCAGGGTTCAAATTGACATATCAAGGTGAGTTTAAAGTATTCAAAATTAGTTCAGACTGCAGTATTTCAAAATTGTTCTTGTGTCTTGGGGACACCATCATTCATTGGCAATGGACCACATTTGTGTACAGTGTGTGTAGACAAAAGTGGACTCCATTTGGGACCATACACTTTTTAGTGTAGCCTATTCCCTCTAGTTCACCAACCACCATGGGATTTGACTTGACGTTGCGCGAGAATACTATAATCTATGTACTATTATAAGATGATGGAAAGTGAGAACAGATGGGGGCTGAATCATTAATACGTTAATGGAAGTATATATATATATATATATATATACAGTATATATATATATACACACACAGATATGGTTTTGCAGTCAGATCAATAAAGATACAAACAACTCATAAAATACAAGGTTGAAATAAAAAGTACAAAAGCTTTCCCATCTAATCAGATGCTTTCCCTCTCAGACCCAGCTGTCAAATGGCACAAAGGGCTCTGTTGTCTTGTGTGCATTTCATCGTGAGGAGATCTGCGACATTTCTTCAAACTGCCGGCCTTGCCTTTTGCCAAAAATACATTTCAACCATGCATGGGCCAACTACCAATATGATAAAACCCGTGGAGTCATCAGCACTGGGATTTGGGGCTTTAGTCCGTAGTATTTATTGTCCCGCCGCGTGCTGTGTGAAGAGATTAAGGTTGCTGTTGTACAGACTCTGCACACCAGGCTGGCATGCCTCTATTCAGGGTGCGTTTACCGCACATGGTAGGGGCTGTGCAATGGCTGTTAAAAGTCCCAACACCATTTGGCGGCACGGCAGCAGTTATGCATGCAATATGCTGTTGTGAAAGCGCCTGGTGCAAAATACTGTACTATAAATGACAAAATAATTTTCCTGCACACCACACACTTGTTCATTAAGGATTAGGAAGATAATATATGCATCACATTTTCACAGAACCATAGCCTAGCCTGAATGCCCACTCTATATTGCTAACTAAGCAGCCAGCTACATGTCTTCTTGTGGCTATTGGCTATACTATTTTTTTGCTGAAGTAATCTACATAGAAAGCAGTAAGGCTTTGAACATTAAACTATTTAGTGAGATAAAAGAAGGTTAATAGCCTTGAAGTTTAAAGGTATAATGAGAGGTGTTTTTGTTTAGCCAAGCGTTCTCGATAATAACTTACCCTACATGTAAGCTGTATAAGGTTAGGAGGTTAGATGTTTCTCATAAGGTGGCCATTGCTGCCCAGCCCTGGATATGAACACACCTCCAGTGCATGTAGACCTGTACTGCAATAGTGATTAAGAGAGAACAGAAACACATGCTATTCATTAGAACTTTACAGGGGCACAGCCATTACTTTAGATAGCCCTGATGATCACTGACAAATATGTTATTAAATTTGTTCAACCTCCGTTAAACTGTTAAGGTGATGACAAGTTCTATGAGGTTTAATTACTGCGTTGACTTACACTGAATGATTGACACACGTAGGATTTCTCTCAAACCCTGAAAACAGGGAGCCCATCAGAGGTGTTTGCAAGTGTTTTAAAGTGTACTTCCTATTTTGAACAGGCTGACAGAGGGAAGATAAGTGGTTGATGTACCAGAAACCCTTTTATAACCCATCATCACTACTGTACACAGAATGTTAACTTCATCTGGGCAAAAATGTGTTAAATATTACTTCTGACAACTTATTATTTTATATTAAGTATTGTTTTGTTCCAGTGATAGATTGGCAATATGTACTAGAACACCCAAAGCCCCAGACACATGTACAGTAATGTGTCACTCATCACGTCTTAATTAACTGAAGGTTGGTAGCTAGTTGGCAGTCCAGGCTCTGGTTACCTGGGTATTCTTCTTTCTTACCCAAAATGTCAAGTCAACAATATCCTTAGCTCCCGTTGGTAGTCACCTCAATCGCGTTGTCTCAAATTGAGATCAGATCTCGATGCCCACCCACTTTGCCTTTGCCTTGCCCGCCATCATTGTGCCTGCACGTAATCACTAGAAGTCGGCGAATTTAATTGACATTCCGTGGTGTGTTGTTGCTTGTTGTTGTGTCTTACTAGACGCGTGTGCACATGACTTGACGTCCATGTGCTGTGCCGTACACACAAGTGCAGTAGAACACCACACCGCGCCACGGGTGCAGTGTGTAAACGTGATACACATAGAGCGGGATAGCGCTGGAGTGACATCGTCAGCGAGAGGCAAATGGGAGATAGACAGGCAAGCAAGAGTGAGAAAAGGGAGAGAAGGGTGTAGTGGGGGGGGGTCGCGTGGGGAGTGCGACGCTTGCTCAAAATAGACGCGCGATATTGACATCGCCTCACACAGGTGCCGACATGCCACGTGTAAATGTGGGATGGGGAGGCAAGAGGGGAGAGAAACAGGGCAAGAAACTTCAAAAGAGGGATAAGGACTTTAAAAGAGGGAGGAACGGACAAGCTCGCGAGGAGCCAGGAGGATAGATACCGTATATGGAGCGTACATACACACTGTATGGAGCGCACATACAATAGGAGGCAGTGGGTCGGATTAGCGCCGCGAGATCGTCTCTACTTACTTCCTCTAAACTTTCCCTCGCCTCAAGTGTGCTGAAGATTATGCTAAACTAAGGCAGATAGCTCTACTTGTTTTAAGAAATTGTCTCCCGATGAAGTTAACCGAATTAGCAACTCCAGTATATAAGATAAGATAGTGCTTTAATGGCTCCCGAAGGGACATTGAGCCGTTACAGCAGCAGATAGACGCAAGCACGATGAAGAGATAATGACATAGCCTTACAGATATACTCACAAGACGCTCAATTATATAGCAATATACACATACATCTGCACAGGCTTCTTTGCCAGTGACGCGTATCCCAATGTGGGCGGCTATACAGTGTAGTGCAGTACCAGATATTCTAAGTACCAATGTGACAGTAGTAATGGGGTCCGGTACAGTATAGTCCACCCCCTAGATGGTACTGTACTGTATCTGGGGCAGGGGCCTTAATCATGGTAACAAATGTACACCCCTTGCAAATCTTCTGGACCTAATTCAGAACCGTTTCTCAATGAAGGGGTATATATAGGTACAGTATGAATGAGTAATGGTGCAGCACCCTCCCCGATTGAATGAAAGCCATTTATTCTGCAGTACACAGTACAACGTTGATAATCTTGTCTCTAGGTGTCCACCAGACACACAACCATATGTTGTTTGCTTTTTAAGAGATCACTTCTTAATACTAAGTGTGGGTGTCGTTATGAAACAATAAACTGGAAATTTAAATATATCTTTATGAATTTTAAAATGATATATAAAAGCTGCCAGGTGTCAAGCAATTTTTTCTATCAATATGTGTCTTTCAGCCTATCAACTTCAAAACTGCCAAGACCCTTTGCCATTCTTGAATGGTGATATTATCAACAGTGACTACAGTGCTGGGCAATCAATAACCTTTCAGTGCTACCAGGGCTACGCTTTGATTGGGCATCCGGTGTTGACATGCCAACACGGAGCCAATAGAAAATGGAACCATCCATTCCCACGATGTGAAGGTAAGTGTTTACCTCCAGACCCATCATCAAGATGGGGTACGGAACACGTGTGATAAAAGTAGAAAGCTACACTACATGCTGTTAAGAAAATATTAGCCACAATGAATATACTAATTTTCCCTGTTAGATGTATTCTATACATGTAATTGACATCATCTGCTCAGTTACATTGTTATTGGTAGAAGACAAAGGGGGATAAGGAGACTAAGGTTGAAGGCTTACCCTGTGATAAAGAAACAGAAATAGCATTACCATACAGTAACAACTGTTCTGTATATTTGTACAGAACAGCTAATAAATTAAACTAAAACACAAAACAAATGATCACTCCATCAAAATCTTTAAAGCCAGTGTCTACAGCACAGGAGTAAGCCGTACTTATGTAATGAAATGTAATTATAAGACGTATATCTTCTTGTCGGCAAGGTGGGTGACTGACGAGTGTAAAACAAAATATATAGAACAGTGATGAAATGATCGACTGCACTAAGCAATTACTTTGCAGAACAGTAGCTTGTTAGTGGAGAAGCCACATTACCGTACATCCAAATAGCTAAGCTGTAATGCTACTGAAAAATGTAGCTAAGCTCGGAGAGCATGTCCATGCAGCAAGCTTCTCCCCAACTACAGATATGATAGATATACATAAATACAGACAGACAGACACACACTGTAAGATGGATAGACAGATAATTGTCTTTGTGCTCCTCAGCTCCCTGTGGCTACAACGTTAGTGCTGACAATGGGACAATCTATTCACCTCAGTACCCCAGTGAATACCCTAACTCCCAGGACTGCAGCTGGATCATCACCGTTCCCCATGGACACGGAGTTTATATCAACTTCACCTTACTGCAGACGGAGCCTGTCACCGATTACATCGCTGTGTGGTAAGCTTGGTGTGCTCATCTCCACACACTTACTGTATACACCCCACACACACACACACACACACACACACGCGCGCGCGCGTGCGCACACCCAGGCAACCTTGTCCTCAATGTTACATTTATAGCCTGCTAGTTATTACAGCTCTGCATGCTCAGAGACAAAAATACACACTCTCACATGACTTACACGTTAGACTGGGAGTGTTAATGGCTTTTGCTGATCTTCTATTCACACCATACGTGTTTGTGCGTGCGTGCGTGTGTCTTTACCCCAGTCGGTTGTGTTGTGCATTAATATGTTGCATCTTGTCTGAACGATCTCCTCTACGTACGTGCGCACCAGCACAGACGGTCATCCCATTTCAACTCCACTGGCACGTCACATTTTCTCTCAGCATCACACCATAAATAATTAATCTGTATCACAGCAGATGATTGGTTGAAGATAAACGGTGCATTAGGAGTTTTCATGTCCCATTTACAACACACCACCCATGAGTACCACACACAACACGGGTCTACTGTTGGATTTCATGCAGTACGGTAATGTGGCTGTTGTACGATGTAAAAATACACTTTCACAATGTATCGCCATTGTACAGATCAGATATAAAGGCTTGCTGAGTGCAGAAACACCGCAGAGAAAGTGTGGCCACTCTTGGATGCTGTGTCCACTGTGTGTGCAAACATTAGTTAATTAAAGTTAGAGCAGATGAAAACCTGGATGTCCACCTGGATGTGGAATGTCCTCTACACACTAAGTTAAAATGTCAATTTCTATTGTATCACTCACACAGAAATACATTTAAGGTGGAGTAGCAATTCAAGTCCTTACAAGCAAGTCTTGCCACTCTGGCCATAGGCTGCTCCCTCAGAAGCCCCGCCCCCTAAATTGGACACACATTGCCAAGGATAGGATTGTGTTGTGTGGTGCGGTGTGCACTACTTAGATTTTCCCATTTACAGAGCCATGGCTGTGGAGAAACACCTGATTATTTTTTCAGTGTACATACAGCACACAACTGACAGTTTGACTTGTATTATATTATCTTACAATTGCTGAGTCCAACTTTAATGTGTTTGGCACAGGTGACATTTGTTACTAACTCCAGCAGTATGCAAAGGTAAATACCACATCCACACGAGAGCAGGTTAAAGATGGAGCAGTCAGTTGCACAAAAACTCATTGATGCATGTTGCTTGCGTGTTGGATGGGTGTCCAGTGAAACAGGATCACAGTACCAAAGACTCCTGACACAAACTCCCTCCCTCATACATACAAACACACAAACCTGCGCCACACACACGCACACACACACATGCAGTAATAATGGGCTTCAGCATGGAGCTGGGATTGTAATACAGGTACTGTGAGAGTAATGCATTTACAATGGGACCACTGACCAATTCAATCTTGCTTGCTACCATGGCTATATGCGGGCCGAGTGAGGGCTGAGGAATTCTGGCAGCAGTGATGAAATTCAGCGGGGAATGGGAAATGTAATGAAGGAAATGGTTGAGCTTGATTCCCGGCCCAAAGGGACTTGATGGAATTTTACAAGATTAGGATAGGTCAGGCTAGATTCCTCATGTGTCTTTCCAGGTTTTGATCCTTTTCAATTCTTAGGAAATTGTTATACACATTAAAAAAGATTCTAGGTTTTATTTTGGTGTGTAGTCGTGATAACCTATTAGCGCCAGCCCCAGGTTTGGCAGGGGTCAGGCTTGAATTTTCAGGCTCATGAGTAAACCTATAGGGAGCAGTAGAAAGGCTGGCAGTGAGGAAGGTAATACATTTACAATGGGTTGCTGCTCCTGTTCAATCTAGCTCACTCCCAGGACCATGGAGGGAGCTATGAGAGTCAGGTTATTGTAAGTTTTTCAGCAGGCGAGGCAATATATATTTTTGACAGATAGTTTAAGGAGAAAAAATAGCAACACCTACTTTAAACCCAAGATATCGAACCCCCTTGTGAGTCCCAGAGGTGTGTTATACACATACCACTTCTATTTGAGAGTTAAAGTGAGTTGGGAATACAATTAAAGGTAGGTGTTTGTTTCCATTTGGTGACATTTATGTTACTATTTTCAGCCTTTTCCAAGTATTATCAGATACAGGTGCTAGCATATCAACTTCATAAACTGATTTTGAAGTAGCATCACCTGTTGGAGGAGAATGTGCTATGTTGACTTGCTGTAATAATGTTTTGACACAATTTGTAATTGGAAGAAAACACAAATACCAGCTTTTGTCAGCTATTGTAAGCTATAGCACTTTTTGTCAAATTCACAAAATATCTCTTTGCATTTTGGTATTTTACCGTTCTCTGTGTGTGCTGAGAGAATAATCTGGTACTTCTACACAGCCATGACTAAATAGAAACAAAAAGTGACCGACACCACTTACAACAGCAAAGCCTAGTACTACGCTTTGCTTCACAATGCATTTCAATGTGTGAGGCAGAGCTGTGGAAGGATATTATTTTGATTTGAGCTAAAAGTAAGCAAGCCTTCTCGAGAATAACTGACCCTGCATTTAACTGTTCACTGAACACGTGGCAGCTCTGCCATTATACATTAATTTGCATTATTTGTCATGTTTGGCAGCAAGCATAAAAGGGCAAAGCCCTTATGACAAGGCAAAGATATTCCTTACATTTCAATGTATGCTATTTGATCAAGATGGAATGATGAATATAGTACAAGGTCATGATATGACTGTATACTCATTGTTTGTGCCAATACAAATGTAAATGTAACCAGAACTGAATTCAAAACAATGTATATCAATGTTCTTCATATAGGCAGTGGAAATATGTTATGAAAAATCTGATTTGTAACATTTGTGCAGATATATACATTACATGTGTTCTGCTGGCGTCTGGTGTAATGTAAATATAACTGATAAATAATATCTACACTACTATTTTTGAGCTTTGATATTTCTGGCGTCATATAATTGATTTCACATTAATAACATGGTGAAAAAGAGATGAGTGAGTCTCTCTTTCTGTAAGCCTGTCATTACAACATGCTGAATCGATTTTGACTGTTAGATTTATGCATCAAAGTGCTACCAGGTGCAGATGGATTTTTGCATTTTTCAGTTTGATAAAAAAGACCTATATTTTATTTTATTAAAGGAATAGTTATAAATAATTTTCAACCCAGTTCTTATTGACAGTATATGTAGCATGCTTTCAATGATACTGTAGCTTTTTTTTTTAAAGAAAGTTAGAATGCAGTCAACAACTTCAGCCAAAAATCTTTTTAAACCGGGCAATTCACAGTACAGCCAGTTTTCCAGCAAATTGAGTCTTAAATAGGATCATTTGCTGGTGTGTAAATATTGTGCCCATGCCAGCTATTGTATGCAGACATTTACACATATTTGTGATTGTACTACTCTGCTGCAGCAAAATTTCTTCTAAATAAATGCATACACTGTATGTGAGTACAGGTATTTCACGTTTTGGAAAAGGATTGCAGGTACTCACACATTTTGAAGCCTTAATTTGTTTAACTGCACTTTAACACCAATGAGTGTCAAGTTGATTGTTAAATGCATTATGTATCAGTACTGAAGCTACTGGTGCTAATGTTGAATTAATGCTACACACATCTACAAGAAATAACTGGTAAGGTCTGTGGTTGAAAAATAATGTGCCCTAATGTTCCTTGCCCTGTAATGTTCTAAGTTAATTATTTTAAATAGATATTTTATTAAAATTACCCCAAACACATGCATATTAGTTTAAATTATTAAGTGGCCAACACTCCAACAATAATTTAACCTTTCAACAATAAAAAAAAAAAAAAACATCTAAAGAGCAAACTTAAACCTGCGTATGAATTGATTTCATATTATTTGTCTAACCAAAGTTTGGTGAGGTTTTATCACCTTCTTCTCTGTCCTACTTCTGCTTCTATGTACAGTAATGCTTATAGTACATTAGTAACATATTGCTACAATCAATGATTCTGTCTACTTATTACTTCTGTCTGTCTGTCTGTCTGTCTGTCATATGTCCGTGTATGTATATATTTCTCCCTCTAGGGATGGGCCAGATGTGTCCAGCCCTCAGTTAGGGGTCTTCAGTGGTAACACAGCATTAGAGTCAGCCTACAGTAGCAGCCCTTTGGTCCTCATCCACTTCCATTCTGACTTCTCAACCGGAGGATTCTTCATACTGAACTTCCACGGTACAGACACACACACACACACACTCACACAGAGCAAGAACACAGACATTATTTACAATAGGAAGGATTCACAATAATGCATTTAAGAATTAAAAAGTATGGATGAAAGTTTTATTGTCATATTTTTGAGAATCTAAATGCCAATATCCACATACTGTACAAAGTAATAGCCAACTGTATGTTAAGAACGCTCTTACTGTATCTCCATCCCACATTCAGATGCCAAAGCAGGGGTCTCAAACTACTGGTCCAGAGGGAAATGTTTATAACATATTGTGAAATCCAGCCCACAAATAAATTTTTCATGCGACTGCTGGACATAGCTTGTCCAGCTTCTAGAAAGAAAACCCTGACTGTCGTCCTGTCCAGTTACATGCATTATTCAAATGACCAGCAAACTCAATCTGTTCTAGACTGGGGATGACACAAGCGAAAAGCATGTTGACAGAACAGATGAGAGAAAGTTCACGCTGAAAACTTTTCAAAGAATAGTAGGAGAAACACATGTGGCTTTAATGTTCCTGCAGCTTGTGCCAGATACCTGATATGTTCAGAGTCCATGTCAGTTCAAAATGTGGCGGTGTGAGACAGCACAACTAAAATCAATGAAATCATGATTGGTCTACCATAGCAATCTGCAGTTTCTTTATGGCACAACAGTGTACAAACTAACATTGCCAGCATGGATTTTGGGTCACTAGTAGACATTTACTGACAGAGGAATTGTTGAAAAATGTAACTAATTCATCATAACTAAGTCATCAGAACCAGACACACACACACACAGTCTTTCTGACTTCAGATGGATGGATGGATGGATGGACAGACAGACAGACGGATCCCTGGGGCAAGACAACCTGGCTAGTGTATTGCGTCATACTAATGTCGCACCCAATATATTGCCGGGTCTTAGGCTGGGTTGCCAAACAAAAAGCACATGCCAAATGGCAGCAGGATGAATGATATATGTACATGCACAGTTTACGTTTGTAGTTCACACCAGATGTGTTATTGGCACAGATCATAAACATTGCACGTTGCGCATAGAAAATAGCCGGAGTAACAAAACTACATTTTTCTGTGAATGTGACAGCAGCCGGTGTAAACAACCTAATCTACTATCATGGAAGTGGACTACACTTTGCAGATTCTCCAAGACCAATTGGTGTTTAGTGCAAACCTGCAATTAGTGGAGCACCTACAATAGTATTTTTATTAATTGTATTTTGGAGGAACACAATTGGGTATTTTCCTCCATTTTCAAGGCCACTTGCTTAGTGTTGTTTTCATTGAGGATTAATAGTGATGCCACCTCATGTAACTATTTAGAAGGAATGCTGTGTGGAACTCTCCTCGAAAGAAATGGTAATAAAACATTCGACTGGATATTGGTGGCTAATGTTGCTGACTGTATCGAGACAATCACTGAAAAACATGTTTTGGGGGATTTGTTGTAAAATCAGCTTTACTGTCTTATTTAATCCATTACATTTAGTAGAAACATAGATCATTTGCTGTCAAGTGTTTCTCTCTACCTACAGTACAGTACAAGAGCTGCGTGACTAAAACAACCCTAATGTGATGGCTTGTGTTTAAGAAGTGTTTTGTTGTACTGCTAGTCTTGTGTGTACTTTATATTTCCAGCCAACCAATATTTTCCATGTATTGACTTTTAAATGAGGATTCTGTAGAGGCTGTGAGTGGGTCTCTCTTGATATTCCTCTAGAGCTAATATGTTCTGGCTTCTTACCTGTAATGATGAACTCTTTCACTAAGGACTAGGCTGCCTTTGACCATGTGCCAAATTCTTTAAATCTCAGAAGATCCTTCACCCTGACCCCAGCAGTCAAGTTGCTATGTCTGTGTACTCGGAGTAGTTCTTGATTAGGGTCCTGTTTTTTCTCTTCTTCTTCTACAAATACAAGCAGGAATTCAATTATATTTCTTCCATGGATAGTTTTTTTATTTTCATTCATCCCCTTTTATATTATACAATATAAGTTGTTTCATGAAGTTTTTAACATAGCACAACAATGTACAAAAAATAGTAGTAATCAGACCCACTTTGTATTCTTGCAGCGGTTGCCTAATTCAAGTTTATATTTATTTATTTAGTTGTTCACATTGATCGAACTGTAAAATGAAGTGAGATCCAGAGTGAGAAATGTTACTCTTGCTGACTAAATAAGTTTGCGTGCATTGCCTTGTACTTCACAGTATGTATGTACAGTAGTGTGCAGCATTCTACTGATGAAGCATGTTTTTTCCTCACTACCCAGCTTATCGTCTGAAGAAATGCCCTCCTCCACCCAATGTGGAGAATGCTGAGATGATCTATGAAGATGAAGACTTCCAAATAGGTAAACAGGAAAGCAATGATCACTGTTGAAACATTACAAGAATGTGTTGCTAATAATCCAGTTTAGCCAGAAATGCTTTTAGCGCATAGTGTTATGCGGTATGTTATTGCATTCTCAAGCATACTATTAAAATTCTAACAACAAAAGCACATGCAATATGGTTATTTAGGAAAAGTAATAAGAACACACAATTATACAATATTTAAATAAAGTAACATTTATAACTTCAAATTGTCAAATGGCAACTGCTAAATGTTTGAAGCAAAACACACAGAAACAAGTTCATCCATGAAAAAAAAGGAGAGACATGGTGATCACTTAACATTGAGAATCGTGAAGGGCAATGAATGCAATATATAATTGTTTAATATAGTGAAACCATGATTACATCTGAAATAGTGGGGGACAATTATTATGCTGAACATCTCTGGGGAGATACATTTCAAACTCATATTGGGATGCTACGGTTGGCATGTTATCATAAGGTTTAAATGTACCACCAGGTTTTTTTGTTACTCCAAATCATACTTGGCATATCCTTTATTTAAGTTAATATTAGGATAGTTTGGTTGCTGCGGTGAAATAATCTGCTGTCAAGCTCTCCATTTCCCTGTGGCTGTTCTGTGATTTGCTCAAAGCACTTGCTCTGAGACTTGGTGACCTTTCATATCAACAAGAGCCATAGCATTGAAAAATAGATATATTTCAAAGCCACAGCTAGATCAGTTTACTCAGCTAGTGGTGTGTGGAGCTTTGTGGCTTTTGAAAAAGCATACATTCATTTCCCTGAAGAAAACTTTAAAAAGTCAATTTCATGAAGTGTGAAAATATGGTTTATTTTTGTATTTTTCTTGCACCTTTGCATTGATGACCTTTATGCAATGCATTGTTAAGATAGTAACTCAGTTAGTGGGAAACAGTACAGTGTACTGTACATATAAGTTAAATGGCACATTATTGTTATATGATTGCTAGTTCGAGATGATTTTCAATTCAGTTTTTAAAATGTATTACATTTTATACATCTATTCATCCATCTTTACCTGCTTATCTGGAGTCGGGTCGGGTCGCAGCAGCTCCAGCAGGGGACCCCAAACGTCCCTTTCCCGAGCCACATAATCCAGTTTTGACAGGGGGATCCAGAGGAATTCCCAGGCCAATGTGGAGATATAATCTCTCCACCTAGTCCTGTGCCTCCTCCCAGCTGGACATGCCTGGAACACCTCCCTACGGGACACACTAGGGTGCATCCTTAACAGATGCCCGTACCACCTCAACTTCTGACACAAAGGAGCAGCGGCTCTACTCCCAGTTCCTCATGGATAGCCTAGCTTCTCACCCTATCTCTAAGGAAAACGCCAGCCACCCTCCTGAGAAAACTAATTCCAGCCGCTTGTACCCGTGATCGCGTTCTTTCGGCCATGACCCACCCTTCATGACCATAGGTAAGGGTTGGAACGAAAATTGCCCTGTAGATCGAGAGCTTTGCCTTCTGGCGCAGCTCTCTTTTTGTCAAAACAGTACAGTAAAGCGATTGCAATATCGTTCCCGTTGCTCTGATTCTCCGGCCAATATCCTGCTCCAATGTCCCCTCACTCGGAAATAAGACCCTGAAGTACTTGAACTCCTTCACTTGGGGTAAAGACTCATTCCCTACACGGAATAGGCACTCCATTGGTTTCCTGCTGAGAACCATGGCCTCAGATTTAGCAGTGCTAATCCTCATCCCAGTCGCTTCACACTCATCTGCGATAAGTGATACTATATTTATAATGCGCCTCGTGCTGACTTTAGAGCAGGTTTTTGCTTGTTAATCAAACAATCACTTTCCGCTGCCTCAAGATAACAATGCGCCTCATATTTAGACCAACACCACACCGCTCAAATGGGTGCAAGTGCATTTGCTTTTTAGACAACGTGGGTGCTGGACGGGAGAATGACAACTGCTTCAGTTTGAAACTAGCATAGACACTTGCATTCCCGCTTTGCGCCGCATGGCTTTATGTATGTCTTACTAAACACATAGAGCTTTTTTTTTAATACATGGCTATGCAATGAGGCATATAATCAAATATGATGCCTCCATTTTTCATTAACATATTTAATTAATTTATTGAAATCTCATCATGTGGCTATTCAACTGTAAAATGTGCTTCATTGACTTTATATATCGACGTTATAACTGTAGATGTGGGAGTAGGTAGGTAGGTTTCGATATTCCGGAAGTGCACTTCTGAAGTAACTTCTGGTTGGTCAGATGCCCTGGTTTAACTAACTGACATAGCCTGATTTTCTGTGAATAGCTGGGCGAAATCCATGTGTTTATTACCTCACAGAGAAGTGTGGCGACGTCATTTTTAATGTTTGCGGAAGCTACCAAATATGGTTCTTTGCCCTATAAATTAATTAATTAATACATGTTTAAATTAATGCAACAACATTTATGAAGTTGCATTGAACTGTGCATTAAGAATGTGTCCTCTGCCCTCTACAGAGACTATGATAATTGAAGTTTGGTATTGTCTGAAATATGTGATGTCCAGAACTTACATCACCATGCTTGTGCAGTTTGACAATGCTCCTGTAGTTAGTCTCCCCATAACCTTGCTGTGAAACGAGGGGAGTAAAGAGGTTTAGTAAAGAGGCTGTGCAGACATGTCAACTGCTGCACATTGCCTTGTTATTGTCTGAATCAAATAGCTGGATGCACTTCTGCTAGAACTAGACACTTTAAATTGATCACAAAATGAATCAAGATGTTATTGCTTTACGCATGTCTCCCAGGTGATGTTGTGAAGTATCTCTGTCTCCCTGGCTACACTCTGGTTGGAAAGGCGGAGCTTACCTGTAAACTCAACTCACATTTACTCTTTGAATCACCACCTCCCATCTGTCAAGGTAAGACAGCAGCCAATCTGAATGCCAAACAATTTCCGCTACAGTAAAGTATATGTTATGCTGCCGTTTCAGAAATCTTTTAAAGGAGTCATTTCATGCTCCTTTTCACTTGTTGATACAGTTCCTTGCCTTCTCAATGCACTGTAGTTGAAAATACCAAATAGTTTATGTGGAATAGCACATCATACAACAACTCTTTAGATAACGGTCTGATTTGAGTGACTGTTTAAATTTAACAAGCCAATGCCCACCCTGCCCCGACTTCCACGTACCTGTGTTGACGTGAGGCTACGACTGTTGTACTGCTCCTATGGTGTTAAGCTCCTATGGTGAAAATATATTTGTCTTGTAGCTGTTTACCATTCCTTCTAGTATATCTTTCATTTGCAGTTTTATTTTTTTTAAATGGTGTGGAAAAATCTTGAAAAACGTGCCATTTTATATGAAACAAGCCCATATATTGTATAGATCAACACTGTATTTGATGGAAATATATATATA